>LDOQ01000005.1:0-149202 GCA_001887945.1 Spraguea lophii | reverse complement strand
CACATTATTACTAATTTAAGTTATTTTATAAAGATTACAAAAAAGAATTATTATACCGAAATTAATGAGAACCATTCATTTATTCATTCGTAAAATTTCAAAATAATATTGACTAAAAGTATTAAAATAATAGTAACATCAATAAAAGAAGAAATACTTAAAACCCGAGAATTCTAGATACTGTTATAAAGAGAGATCGAAAAAAAATCTGTCAAGAAAAAATAAAAGATAGAAAAGAAGAGAAAGGTTGTTGAGTAGATGAGGATTCGATAGCGTAACATTGAGTATATCTTGTACGACAGCCCTATTAATAGATTAAAATAATGTTTACCTGGTGTAATTACAATCCTTGTATTAATTTATAACTCGTGCAATACTATGCCAAGCAGGAGATTAAGAATATTTAAATAATTATGAGAAACGTGACTTACACCATATGTAAAACTTATACGGAATCATAATGTAAAATGAGATTAACCAATATGTATAGGGAAAATAATTAGTATAAATTTAAATATGCTTTCTGAACCAAATAAACTATGGTATATTACAATAAGCTTAAAAACTTATATAAATAAAAGTTTCATTAATAAAAAAAATTATGAGTATAAAAAAATATAAAAAATATTTTAAAAAAATTAGATACCGTTTTCATAATATACTTACAATATCATTCATTTTAAAATATAAAGAGGGATATTCAAAAAGATTAAAAAATAATACACAATCTTTAAAATTCATTTTTAAAACGAGAAACATAGTTAATTATTAAATAAAATTTAAAAGAAATTAAAATATCTATATAATAAAATAAATATTATTAAGATGAATTCTTTTAAATTAAGAATAAATATAATAAAAAAAGTAGAAATAAAATATTATCTTTATCTAATAAACGTTCTTACAGTTATAATAGTTATAATTAAAATATTTATAACACGTATATCTGAAATATTATTAAAGTGATATAATCAATAATTAATTTTATAATTAAAATATTATTACAAACACAAAAACACCATACCTATTTATCAATGTATTTCTTATTATGCAAATCATACATTTATTATTAAATATATCCCATTCATTCAAATATATCTTGTCTACATATAGCACATTTACCACTCTTACTTCTACCTATCCATTTATTTAAACATTTACTATGATACCAATTATTACACGTATTACATTTCTTCTCTACCAACGCCTTAGTATTCAATTCCGTATAAAAATAACATATACAACAAAAAGATACTGAATCCAACTTATTATCAATATTAATTTTATAAAAACTAACAACCTCCATTAACTTATTAGATGAATGTAACAACATATTCAAACGAAGAATAAAATTATTACGCTTAGATTTAAAATATGGACGTACACGCATATATTTATCTATAACAATAGATTCTTCTATTACATCCGAATTAGAACCATCATCATTTAATAAATATTTTATATTCAATATATATCCTTCACCACTCTTACTTAACACAGTACGTATACAATCAATATTATAATTACATTCAGATATAATATACTCACTAAAATCTATATAATCTTTTTTCTTTATCAATTTCTTATAAAAAGAAGGAAATAAAAAATAAAATAATTTCATATCTCTATTATCTATGCATGATATTGAAGGTAATGGATTATTATAAGTATCATTTATGTTATGTGTATCATTATTATAAGTATTATTTATACTATGTTTATCATTATTATCATTGGTATAAGTATTATTTATGTTATTAGTATCTTTATCATAATTTTTATTATCATTATCATAACCTTTATCATAATCTTTACTATCATTATATGTATTATCAGTAATACTTACTACACTATCTAATCTATGAATTATATTATCACTTATATTATTACTATTATATTTCTGTATCATCTTTTCTATATATATTATAAGATTAATATTTCTTATCTTAAATATACTTTTAAGAAATATTCTATACCATAATCCTATAGGCTCATATACTCTATAACTATCTAATAATACTAAAAATAAACTATCAGTATTATATGTTATACTATCTTTAAATAAAGAATAATTATTTATAAATATAGATTTTATATCAGAAGATATACTTTCTATAAGATTATCATATGTTCTTATTCTATTCTTAAATATCTTACTTAAAAATATATTATCTTTAACGTTATCATCTGTATTATTAGATATAATATTATTATATTCATGTATAGATTTATATACGTTGTTGTTATCCATTCTAATACTATTACTATTACATTCGTATATACTAAGATATATATTATCATTAAGAATAATATCTATTTTATCTTTATATTCTTTATTATTTATATTATTATTTATTATTATCTCTAAATATCCATCATTTAAATATTTTATAATATCATATATTCTATCTTTTATTATTCTATTATAGAATATAGATTGATAACATAATAATCTAATATTATCATTCTTATAATACTCTTCTCTTATATTATTAGATGATAATAAAATATATTCTTTTATGTAATATAAATATTCTATATCTTTATTAATATTATTAGTATTAATGTTAGTAATGATGTTGTTATTATCCATATCGTTATCATTATTATTACTTTCATTATAATTATCATTATTACTATTACCTTCATTATAACTATTGATAATATCATCTATATTACATTCTTCTATTAATATTTTATAACTAACCATATCTCTTATATATTCATCTATATTTCTATTATATTTATTTATATTATTATGTTTATTATATAATCTATATTCTAATAATAATTTATAACTAAATATATTATTATTACCTAATAATCTTATATTCTTTAATATACTACTATTAATCTTTATATTACATTTATCATTTATTGTATTATATTCCTTTCTTTTATTAATAATAGTTTTTAATAACTGTTTTATAAACATTGTATTATATTTTATATTCTTTATATGATATATATTATTAGTAGTAGTATTATTGTTATTATTGTGTGTATTAATATTGCTATTATGTGTATTATTATTCTTATTGTTATTACTATTATAACATATATTATTATTAAAATATTTTATAATGTTATATATCATCTTTATCTTTCTATATGTACATCTATTATAAGGTATATCTTTTATATTCTTATAGAATTCTATATTCATATAATAGAAACTACTATAATAATACATACTATTATTTATACGTAATAATGATATTAATTTGTATATATTCTTTATTACTATATTAGTAGTTGTTATGTTAGTATTATTAATACTATTATCTATCTTATCAATACAATTACCATTATTACAATTTAAAATATAAATAATAAATTTATAATTATTATATTTCTTAAGTATATGTAATATTATACTGTTATCTATATCATAGATATTATTTAATAATATATTCTTTTTAAATAATATATAAAGAATATGTATTCTTAATTTTAATATAAGAATGTTATCTATATTATTATTAGTTGTAATATCATTATTGTTATTAGTAGTAGTGTTATCATCTATATTATTGTTTATGTTATAATTTTTATTATCACCTATATCATTATTATTTCTATCATCTAAATAACTATTATCATTTGTATTACTTATAATATTATATATTTCTAATAATTTATCATTATCTATATCTATTAGATATTCTACCATATTACTATTTAATAATATTTTAATATGCTTATTAGATATTATATTCATAAATATATTTATATCTTTTATAAAATATATTAAATATTTAATATTAAATAAATTATTATATCTATTAAATATCATTATAGCTATATTTAATATTCTATCATTATCATATAGATTATTATAATTACCATTATGATATACATTATCATTTCTATTATATTTAATAATTCTTTTAAATGATTTATCTATCCATTCTCTATCTTTTATAAATAATAATTCTTTAGTATATTCATATAAATATTTATATGATATATATTCTTTTATTTTATATTTTACAATATATGATCTTATAATCTTTTCTTCTATTGTAAGATTATATAATAATATTCTTTTTATATTCGTTTTATTATTGGTACTAATATTATTACTAGTATTGATACTATTATTATTACCATTATTATCTTTATTAACATTATCTATATCATGATTATCATTTCTATCACCTATATCATAGTATAATTGTAAATATCTATTAAATAAATAGAAATTACATCTATTATTTATATCTTCTATATATGTTATTAATTCTATATTACTATCTGTATTAATTATATTATATTTTAAATATGATATAATATCAAATGGTATAGCTTCTTTATTGTTAATATAATTTATAGTTAATAATATTTTATCTTTAACTTTATTAAACATATATTTATATTGTCTCTCATTATTTACTATTATATTATTTATATTCTCTATAATAATGATAATATTCTCTATAGTAATGATAATATTATCTATGGTATTATTATATATATTACTATTATTATTTATAATAGTATCACTTATATCACTATTATTATTATTTATATGTTTGAATATTAAATCTATGATACTCTTAAATATATCATAACTAAGATATCTTAGTTCTTCTATTTCTATAATATTAAATATATTATCTTTATTATATTTGTTTATAATATAATTATATTTTATATCCAATAATTCTATATCTGTTATATTATTAATTTCTATGTTAATATTTAATATATCTGTTATGTATAATAACATATTTAATTCTTTCTTGTTATTGTAATTATAATTATTTATATTTTTTATTATTATATCTTTTATAAGCTTTATATTGGTAACTGTTTTATCTCTATTTTCTTCATTCTTATTGGTTGTTTTAGTTAGATCTTTTTTATTACCTTTATCCTCGTTCTTGTTGTTATCTTTATTCTTCTTATTATTATTACTTTTATTCCTTATTACTTCATCTCTTTTTAATATAAAATATATAACCTTTAACATATCTATATCTTTATTATTTAATCTTGTTAACATATTATTCTTTATAGCATCTATATCAATATATCTTATAATATTTTTACCTATTGATTGTATATTAGTATTTGCAGATGATAAAAAATATATTATGAATGTTATTTCTAATTCTGCGATAGAAAATATCTTATTATGCATATTATGCATATTTTCTTCTTTTTTATATATTTTTATTCTAGGTGCTAATTCTTCATATATTTTATATGCTATGGTATTACTCTGTTTTATTTCCTCTATCAGTATAGGTGCTATCAGCTCTATATTTTCTATTATTGGTAGATTGTATTCTATATCTGTGTTGATATTGATATTGTTGGGATTATTATATTTCGTTGCATTTATGCTATATTCTTTATTTATGGTAATATTGTTTGTTTGTTTTATGCTATCGTATAATTCATTTAAACCTTTTGTTTTATTCTTTTTTATTCTTTTTAATAAAGAAAATAATTCATAGCTGTATTCAAAATTGTTCATGGGCTGAAAAATATGTAAAATTGTAATATATAATATAATAATTAAAAATATGATAATAATATGTTATATACGATAATAATGAAAGTTTTAAGATTATGATATAATGTAATATTTTATTATAAGATTTATTATTGTTTCATTATAAACTCATATGTATAAGATATTTTAAATTATTGTTGGATATGGAGTTTAAAGAGTGAAATAGGAACAAATAATTGATATTCCATGTATATAAGGAATTAATAAATAAAAATTATTTCTGTATAGATAACTTCTTTTCATTTACAAAATTTTTAAACTATATTTTTTATATAAAATAATCTTTAATATTAAATGATAAGGTAATAAAACATTCTTATTAACATTTTATTATGTAATATTTTTAATTAAATAAAATAATAACCATCTAACACATCTATTTATTC
This sequence comes from Spraguea lophii, assembly GCA_001887945.1. Taxonomy (NCBI): domain Eukaryota; kingdom Fungi; phylum Microsporidia; family Spragueidae; genus Spraguea; species Spraguea lophii. The sequence goes on along the minus strand of LDOQ01000005.1, from coordinate 143,292 downwards.
TATATCTTCATTTTTTACCTTTCTTTTAATTATTTTTTCTTTTTTAGATTTTTTTTCATTATCTATTATTTTCTTCTTCCTTCCACGTGTCTCTACTTTCTTATTCTTATTGACATCCTTTACATTACTATCACCTTCTTCTTTTGCTTTCTTTTTTCTTCCCCTTGTTTCAATCTTATTACTCTTATTATCATCTTTTACTTTATTATCACCTTCATCATGTATTTTCTTCTTTCTTCCTCTTGTCTCTATTTTTTTATCACTTTTATCTTTTACTTGTCTCTTTCTATTCTTATTCTCCATTTTATTTATATCCCCATCATTTTGTTTATCTTTATCAATTTTACCCTTAACCTTCTTTCTACTTTTACTTTGCTCTTTACTATTTTCACCGTTTTCCTTCTTAGAATCCGATTTCTTCTTTTGAATTCTATTTTCTATCTTACTTTTTATCTTTTCTCGTCTTAATCTTATTTTTTCTTCTTCTTTTTCTTTCTTTGTGTTATATTTTGCTGCTTTCTCTATATTTTCGGGTGTCTTTACCATTTCTAAAGTATGGTTACCCAATGGTTTATATTGTATGGAAGAAAGAAATGTTTTTGTTAACTTAATAAAATCTTTTTCAAGAGAAGTGTCTGTATACATTAGGGTGGTATAAATTTTGTAGAAATAAAAAATAAATTATTTGAGAAAATTATAGAATAATGGAATAATGATAAAATTATTTAAAATGATAAATATGGTAATGCAAAGAATGTTAAATAACAATTATACTTTCATTTATCAATATCATTGATTTTCATACCATCTCATTTCTTAACCATATTTTTTATTTCCACGTTTATTTTATGCCCATGTCTTTTGAACTTCTAGCACATGGTGCCGAAGCAAAAATATATACTGATGGTATAAACATTTATAAACAACGTATATCCAAAGCATATCGTATTCCAGAATTAGATACACAGTTGATAAAGAAAAGAACAAAATCAGAAAAGAAAATATTAGAAAAACTAAAAGATTTAAATGTTCCTCAAATAATAAACAATGGTAAAGAAAATAGAGAGGATACTATATGCATGAGTAAGATAGAAGGTGTAACATTAAAAGATATATTACTTCATAATGATTATAAAAAATATAAAACAGAAATATTATATAATATAGGATTATTAATAAGACAAATGCATGATAGGAATGTTATACATGGTGATATAACACCATTGAATATTATTATCGATAAAAATATTTTAGATATACAAGAAAAAGATTTGGAAATAAAAGAGAATCGTATTATGAATGAAAAAGATATGGATATAGATAGTATTGCAATAGATTCAATGAATACCAGTTGCAATAATACAAAACTTTTAGACACAAAGAATGTTTATATAATAGACTTTGGATTATCATTCATTTCTACTAAAATAGAAGATAAGGCTGTAGATTTATTTGTATTTGAAAAATCGATGAGTTCTTTTAATGAAAGCATAGAAGGTTTTTATAAGGGATACAATAATAATACAAAGGATACAGATCTTATGCAAAGATTAGAAGAAGTAAGATCTAGAGGAAGAAAAAGAGAATAAATAAAAAAAGAGTGATAATAATAAATAAAGAATATAATTTTAATAATAAATATTTTGTCGATTAATATTTTATAATAACATTCAATATTTTAATAATAAATAAAGAATATAATAACAATTCAATGTTTTAATAATCAATATAAGGAAACTAACAAAGATAGTAATTTTGTTGATTAATATAGAAATGTTAACAAAGGCAATAATTTTGTTGGTCAAAGAAATAATTATCTATTAGCTCATAAAACCACTAAACATAATAAATTATCTTAAATTTAAAAATATTATAAAATAAGAAATTTAAATAAATTTTATTTTATTGTGTTAAATAATCATAAACGGAAATTCTAAGAATTCTAAATAACAGAATATTCTAATATCAGAAGATAAAATATTTCCAATAAAACAAAATAAAAATCATATCATATTTTTGATATCAAATTTTATATTTAAATAAAAATATTTTAATACCCATGGATTTATATTCTATACTTCAAATAACAAAAGAATCAAACCCTACTGAAATAAAGGCTTCTTATAGAAAGCTTGCTATCAAATACCATCCAGATATTACTAAAGGTGATGGTGAAGAATTTATGAAGATAAATTTTGCATATGGTATTTTATCTGATAGATATAAAAGAAATTTTTATGATCTTTTTGGTGAGATGGCTTTGGAGCAGTTTAAAGATGAGAGGAAAGCGTTTCTATTTAGTAGATTATTTTCTCCTTTAAATGTAAATCTCATTAGTTTAAGTTTTTTTATATTGATAATAGGTATTAGTATACTTCCTTATTTTGCAGTATATTCTATCATCAATATGAGTTTTCCTACATGTAGTTTTTCAACAATACCTTTTCTGATATTCATAATTATTATACTTATTGTTATTTTACGAACATTCTTCAAATTGAAAAATAGAGCAGATTTTCAAAAAGAGATGGCAGCGGGTATTTCTTCGTGTTTTTTACTTTTATTGATTAGTATGCAATTTATGTTAATAGCATTAACTGTGGATGGAAAAGTATCTTCTTCTAAATATTTTACAAATATACCATATCTAATTATTGAAGTGTTATGGATGGTACAAATTTTTGTTAGTTATTTATCATCGTATTCTACTATATATGAATTTATACTGTGCATATGTAATGCTTGTGTTAGATTTTTTATTTACAATATTCTTATATGGGATTTTCATGTGAAGATTAAAATTGGAGTACATCTCTATTATCTGTTATACTTGCTCTTGACCAAACAACTATCCTTGAATGTGTATTTAACACTTAGTTCAGTAGCTCTATTTTATAATATTACGTTCTATCTGATATTTACTGGGTATGTGAATATTTATGCCTTCATAACACATTTTATATTTGTTGGTACATTATTCCTGTTGTTCTGCTTGTTTCAATTCCAGTATTATGGTATTTTTAGAATGAAAAGAAAAGTTGTGCGTTTTGCTTTGCCAAGGGGTGCATAAACTATTTATACAAATGATATTAATAAATCTATTACAAAAAATATAAATATATTGTTGCGTGGTTTGATAAATGTATTTTAATTTTCTCTTTATATTTTATATTAATTTTTTATATCATAATTTTTATTATTTTCTTAAATAAATAACAATTAGAATATTATTTATAATTTTTAATAATTTTTTTAGATAAACAACAATTAGAATATTGTTTTAAACAATTGTATATCTGAATTTTTATAAATTACAATTTATTAATCAAATATTGAAAATATTTATTACATATAAATAATTGTTTATAACGTTACCCCTATGCAACCTTCATTTTCACAACAATTTACCACCGAATTAGAACGCAAGTTTAAATTAACAAAATTAAAATCTCAACTTAAAAAAAATATAGAAGATCTATCTATTACAGAAAAAGCATTATATGCAGCATTGAAAGAAGTAGTAGCACCGCCATTGACAACACTACATATAAAAGCACCGTTTGTTTTTGGAACAGCAAGTAAACGAATGTCTGTAACAAATTTTGGTAAAATATCAGTAGATCCATTCTATCATACAGAAAATGTTATATATCCAATTGGATATACTGCAAAAAGAAAATATAAGAAAATAGGAATAAATAATGATAATAGAATGGATACTACAGATATTCATAATGATGATGTCAATCATAATAATGTTTCTAATAAAGATAGGGTTTTTTATATTTGTAAAATAGTAGAGAAACCTGATTTATTTGATATTAAATCATCAGAAAATGATAGATGGGTAGGTATAGATGCATGGGAAAGATTTAAGAAGGATTTGAATATAACAGAATTTCATTCTATTGAGGAATTTTATGGATTGGATAATATAAGCGTACAATCTAAAATAGAGGCATCCTATGATGTAAGTAAATTAAAAAAATATAAACCAGTTATGAAAAGATTTGATAACTGTAATCTAATACGAGAATAATTATGTAATAGTTAAATTAGTGTTTAATTAATAAATATTCTTTATTCTTCTTATATTCATAGTAATGAATGAATGAAAGGTTTTATCTTTTTCTAATGGAAAATAAACTTATTATTTTTATAATTAAAGATTTTTATAAAAGAACCTGATTTCTGATTACCATTAAATAACCTTATTATTTTTATACATAAATATAATTTGAATGTTATTACACATAAAAGTTCGCGACTAAGCTAAATATAATATATTTAAACTTATCAAATATATTTTTATAAATTTATTCCAACTTTTAATATATGCATTAATCTCATCTTATCTTATACTCTAAAATATTATTACATCCATATTACTCTACAATGTATTTCAACGTAATCTTCTCATATCAATATCATGGAATAAAATATATTTTTATAAGTTTGTTGATGATTTATAATTACTTTATAACATGATATATTAATCTATTATAACCATAACCCTATAAACTTCTATTATGCGAATATCATTATTATTCTCTCTTTCATGCTAAGCCATTATATTTTTTTATTTATATTATTTTTTAATTTGTTTATGCCCATGACCTATGTATACTCAAAAACAAAATTATCAAATACCTCAGATGGATCTGTAATAGGTAAATTTATAGACAATACAAACACAATAATAACATATTCTAACACATATATAAGTGTATACCATCAAGATAGATTAATATACAAAGAAGATTTATATGAAGAAATAATAGCCATTGAGAAATATGAAGATAACAAAGATAATGAAAATAATAAAGAATATGAAGATAATATAAATAATGATATAAACAAAACTAAAAAATATAAAAATAATTTAATAATATTATTTAAAGAATGCAAAATATCCCAATTTGAAGTATCTTTATCTGGATTAAAATTAATATGCATAAGAAATCTAGAAAAATATGAATATGATTATTATTTCCCTACAATAATATGCAATAACAATATATGTCTTTTGAAAATAAATTATTCTTCGTGTATATTTTTTAATCCTAATAAAAAGGATATAGAATTTTATACTTTCAATAATATTATATTCAATAAAGAACAAGATGATAAAGATAATAATGATAATAAAAGTAATAATGATAAAAATGATAATACTACCAATAACAATGCCAATAACAATGTCATAGTAAATAATAATAATATTATAAATATAATAGATGATAATATCAAAGAGAATAAATATATAAACAATTACAATATATTAGATAATAATTATAATGTAATAGAAAATATAAAGGATACTGATTATATTAGAGAAATAGATAGAGAGAAAGATTATAAGAGAGAAGAAGAAGGTATAGTGTTTGATAATAGTATATATTATACACCTAAGTATAGTAGAGTAGATTATTGTTATAACGATGAAAGTATAAATAATATAAAAGATATAAAAATGGTGGATAATAAAATATTGATAGTGGGAGATGACAAATTATATGTTATTAATTATTATTATGATAATATTATTAATAATTATATGACAGATGAAAAGAAAGATTCTGATATTGATATAAAAAAATTAAGATTACATTTAGAACGAGTAATTATGTTAGATAGAAATGTATATAAAATAATTGTTGATGAATTAAATTATGTTGTATTATCTACCAACTATTTTTATTTCGCAGTGAATAATCAGTATTATAGACATAATATTATAGAATCTATAGAACATATAAATATTTCTTTATCATCTATGCCATATTTTTATAAGAAGAACTTAGTATTTATGGAAGAGAATATAGTCTTTAGAGTTAATATGGATGGTAGAAGAATAAGAGATATAGTATTAGAGTATATAAATAGTTATGATAAAGAAATGTATAATACAAATGATAATATAGGTAATACTAGTTTACCTGAGTTTAAGATAGCTAATATAAGTAGAAGTAATAATTTATTATTTATAGACTCTGTAGATAAAGATTCATATCTTATAGAAATAGATAATGATATTATAAATCATAAAGAAAAGATTATTATAACAGAAAATGATAATAAAGGTTATGAAGGTAGTGATAAAGATAAAGATGGTGATAATGATGAAGAAAGAGATAATAATAATGAAGCTAATAATAATAAAGATTATAAAGATATAAATAATAATAAACCTAATAATAACACTAATACTGATAACGGTAATAATAAAAATATGATAAAGAAATATGATAAAAACAATTATAAATTAAAATATAGAATTATAAATGTATATAAGAATGAATATACATCAGATATATTATATATAAGAAACCAATTATATAATAATCAAATATGTAATAAAGAAATAGAATATAAAGAATTATTGAGTATCAAAGGAACCAAAGTATCTGTTATTAAGAATTATAAAATATTTAAAAGTAAGAATAAAATAAAAATAAATAATCATAATAAAATATTTATAGATGATAAATATATTATACTTAGTAAAGATTGTATTAAGAGTGATACAAAAGATAATACTAACGATATCAATAATAATACAAAAGATAATATTAAGAGTACTATGGTTATTAATAAAGATAAATACAATATACTATTATCTAGAAATGATAATATATTACATTATTTTAGTTATGATTCTTATGAATATTTTATTACAAAGAATAATATATTTATATATAATAATCTTAATTTAATAAAAGAAATAAAAATTATGGGAATAAAGAAAGTATATAATTATAAAGATATAATAATAATATTAACTGATAATATATCTTTATATAAAATAAAATATAATAATAAAAATATTGAAAGTAATGGTAAGAATATTAAAAATAAAAATAATATGATAGATATAGAATTATTGACAGAATATAATAATAGTGATTGTTATGTTAATAATAATATATTGATGTTTATAAATGAAAAAATATATTTTATAGATTTAAATAATCTAGAAGAGAGGATAGGAGAAAATATATGTTTATTACCTAAAGAAATTATAATTAATCATTGTAATAATGGTAATTCTATTAATTATGATCTGACCTATACTAACCCTGGTAACAATAATAATAATTTTTATGGTAATAATAATGATACAGAGGATATAATAGATTATTATATATTTAATAAAGGGTGTAGAATATATATTATTATAATTACTGATTATAATAGAATGATAATCTATGAATATATTAGTAATATGTTGGTAAAAAGATATAATACTTTTGTATGTGATGGTTATAATTATATATCTATTGCTAATGGTATAATATTTATTAAAGGATATAAATGTAAAATTGTTATGTTGGTAGGTAGTGGTAGATATATGGAGATGGAGATGATACAGAATGTGGAGGATATAAAATATTATAATGGGAAATATTATATAATATTAAAGAATAGTGTATTGGTAAAAGATAAGATTGAGGTGGAGGATCTTTATGAAATAAAAAGAGACGGTAAATATTTGGTAGAATATAATGGATATTATGTTGTAGGTACGTATGGGGAATATAAATCTAGTGCTGATGTTGAAAATAATATTTCTAGGTCTAATGCCGATAATATGTTATTGTTGAATAATGAAGAAGAAGATTTTCTTCCTGAATATTCTTTTTATTTGGAGATTTATACTCTGGAATTTGTGTTTGTTTCAGAATTTAAATTTTTGGATTTTGAGGTTATTTGTGATATTAAGAAAATGATGTTATCTAATAAAATGGAGACTAAAGAATATATAGTGGTTTGTACGAGTTTATCGAAAGGTGAGGATAGGTATACCAGAGGAAGAATTCTGATATTTGATTTAGTAGATATAGTCCAATACGATCAAGAGGATGTAAAAGAAGAGAGTAAAAATAATAAGATGTCAAAATCTCGTTTAAACCATAATAAAAGAAATACAAAAAAACTTAAATTGATATCTGAAGAAATTACCAAAGGAGCAGTTACGTGCTGTTCCGAACTACGTGGAAAAATATGTTTATCCATTGGTACAAAAATAATGGTATACGAATTAGATGTAGATGGTCTCAATGGTATAGCATTCCACGACCTATCCATATTTACAAGTAGTGTATCTACTATAAAAAATTATATAATAGCATCAGATATTATACGTGGAATAACATTTTTTTATTATCAGACGAAGCCAGTAAAACTCCATCCACTATCTTCCAGTGAATATTTAAATAATATTATATTTACAGAATATATGGTAGATGAACCTAAATTGGCATTGGCAGGAATATCATATAATGGAGATATAATATTTTATGAATATTTACCATTTAATTTACGATCTAATGAAGGAAGTATATTGATGAAGAAGGTAGAAATAAAGAGTGGAGTGCATAATTTAAGAAGAGCAGATCAACCAATGAGAATATTAAAAAATAAAAAAGATAATCGAGAAGACAAACAAAGCAACGATGAACAAGATAACAGAGAAGATATTAAAAGCAAAGATGAACAAGATAACAGAGAAGATATTAAAAGCAAAGATGAAAATGATAATAGAGATAATAAAACTAAAGAGATAACAGATAAATATATAAAAACACCAATATTCTACAATAAAGATTTTATTATAGAAATACTACCATCACATGCATCTATGCTTCTATTACAAAAAACATATAGCATTTATCGTAGTAAGAGTGGTATTAACATCAAACAATATAATTTTATAATAAGAAATATTCTAATAGATTTTATCAATGAAAATAATATAATACAAGAATATATATGTAATAAAATAGAAAGAAAAAGAAAAGAGGTGATATATGAAATATATAAAATATTAAATAAATTCATTATATAAAAGAAATATAAAGATTGAGAAGTAATAAGAATATAAATTATAATATAAGTATATATTATAATGATGATAGAAAGTATGCTAATATGATATATTGCATGATATAGATTATGATATAACGAAATAACGAAATATAATAATAAAATATTATAATAATAATATTAAAATAATAAAAATAAAGAAATACAATTACTGTTTATAAAATATTTCTAATTTAAAATATTTATTTATTATTTTATAAAATCTAATTTTTCTTCAAAAGCTCGTAATTCTGCTATAAGCTCTTCTTCTGTTTTTATATCTTCTAATAAATATTCTGCCATCTTTTTTATATTCATTTTATCTTCTTCTAAATATCTGTTATTTAAAATATTATCGATATCTAAAGAAGTAAGAGAGAAAGAATCAATGTTAGTATTTATATTAATATCTTTTATATCGTTGTTATTAGTGTTATTATTTATATTGTTTGGTTCTTTATAATTATTTTTTATATTATTAGTATTAATATTATTGTTTATATCATTATAATTATCTTTTATATTTCTATTGAAGTTACTGTAATCAAAATATAATTTATCATCATTTCTATTATAATTATTGTCAATAGTATTTATGTTATTGTTTCTATTATATTTATTAGCGGTATTATTTATATTATTATCATTTCTCTTATAATTATAATTATTATCAGTAATATTTATATTATTGTATATTATATCATTATCTATTTCATCTGCTATTTTATTTATTTCATTGTTATCTAAATCTATAATATTTTTATGTTTATAATTTTTTAGAAATTTATCAAAGCTATCATCATTATTTATGCACGATTGGAAATTTTCTTCTGTGTTATTTTCTTTTTTAAATGAATTATTAAATATTCTATTGAGATTGGAAAACATTAAGGATAAAAAATATTATTTATTTAATATATTATTTTATTGTTTGTAAGATATTTAATATAATTATTTTATTATTGTTTATAAGATATGAAAATCCTTTTGAACCAAGGAATAAAAAAATATTAATAGAATATTATTTAAAGAAAAAACATTATACTTTTTTATGATTATTTTATTATTGTTTGTTTATAAGATTATAATTATTTTATTATTGTAAAATTATTTAATTGTTATAACCTATTCTAACCCTATGTTATTTTATTAAACATTATTATATTATTATATAATCTCATTTTATATTGTTGTCTATTAGTAATATTATTATTTCAATGATTAACATAATTACATACATCTCATTTAACACACTGATAATAGTATAATCATAACATATTTTTATTTTGCTTTATTTTTATTTCTTTTATGTCTTGTCTCTACTGGATTAAATCCTTCTTCTTTTGCTCCTGGTAATGTCCATTCTGGTGTTTCTATAGAATAATCTATTGCTGAAAATTCTTCATTAGATTTAATTAGTTCATGAAATTTATTAAAATCAATGTGTGTATGCCATTTATTATTCTTTTTAAATATTGTTTTCGCTATAAGAACAGAGCAGGTATGTTTGTGTTCTGCTGCTATATCATATTCCGGGTTGATATCTATGTTTGTGGTATTTTCATTTTGATTATTGATTTCTTTAAGTAATTTTTTGGAAAATTCTTGTACATCTTCATGGTATGGGACATTGTCCATTTTCATTGGTGTAGATTCAGTGTATCCACAGAATGTTACTCCTTTGATTTCTATAAAATCTGGTTGTCCTAAGTTTATAAGAGTGGTATAATGGATTATATCATCGTTATTATAATTTTTAATAAGTGTAAGTCTAAACACTGTTCTTTCTTTTCTGTCCTTTAGGATTTTAATACATTCTGTAAATCTTGACCAATAATCTTTATGAAGTGGTCTATCTATTTTGTATAATGCTTCTTTTGTTGGTGCATCTATGGAGAGATACAACTGTGTTACCGTTTTTAGACTTTTTAGCTGTTCTGGAAATTGTGCATTTGTAACCAAAAAAGAAGAAATGCTATTACTATGCAGCATGTCTACAAATTCATTAATGTATGGGTACATTATAGGCTCACCTACTAATGATAATGCACAATGTTTTACATCTAATCCTTCTTTATATCTGTGCTCTAAAACACCTGGTGCTGTTCTCATTTGCATAACCATTTTTCTATGTTCTTCCAGTGCTCTTCCAAATATTAATTTCGGATTGTCAACTTCCCATCTCCATTCTGTACCTACTGGATTTGTATAATGTCTCCAACAAAATATACATTTGTTAGCACATGCTAAACTAGGTGTCATTTCCATACATCTATGACTTTCTATATTATAAAAAGAATTTTTATAACAACCACCTCTTCCTTTCAGCATAGATTTAGTCCATCTACATAATTTCACACCCGAATGCGTTCCTACAATTTTATATCCTTGTTTTGTCAATGCTCTTTTCAAGCTAGGAGTAGCCATCTCCTTAGAATTATTACCAGCGCCCAAATCTTCTATATCATCCAATATATTTCCATATTCTTCATTTTCTCCATCAAAAATCTCCTCCACATAATTTTTTGTAAATTTTTTCATCCAACTATCAAAATAATTATCCATATTTTCATATTCATCTCCATATTCTGTTTTTATGATCCTCTTACCACCTAATTCATACAAAGCCCTATCCATTTCTCTTGCAACAACATTAAATAATTCCTTATACGCCCTACTTCCCAATCCAAACACCGAATATTTTAAATGTCCAAAAACGCCTCTTCCCACTCTAAAATCATTTTTCATATCTAATATATCATCGTAAAACTGTTTTCCATTTCTAGGAGGCATTCCTTCAAAAAACGTACTTACAATTATAACCACATGTGATTCTTCTTTTAAATTATCTATAGTATATTCAGATAAACAAGATATACTGTGATCTATATTATGTTGTGTCAAATGTACAGATAAATTGGTAGCATAAGAAAATGAGCGATTAGTTTCAGTAGCATATAAAATTTTTAACATAAAATGAAGGGAATAAAAAATAATTATGAAATAAAACAGCTTAATAAGAAATGATTATGAAATAATAATTTTATATGAAATCGTGTAAGAAGTAATTATAACGCAATTATAAAGTAATATGAATTACAATAAAATAAATATAAAATAATAAAACTTCATTATAAATTACTTATATTTTATATCTTCTACGTTTATCTTTTATTACAATAAAATTATTATTTAAAATAAATACCATTACTCAATAAAAAACAAGAAGTTAAATAAAAAGCTAAATAAAATATTTAGAATACATTTACATTACACTATTTATTTTTCTTTATAAAAAATATTAAGTCTACACAATACTTCTTCCATCCCATCTTTTTTTATTGCCAAAGGTTTCTTACTGTTACTATTTTCAAATATAAAATATTTTCTACCATATTCTTTAAATTTTATTTCTTCTAAGAATATATCCATCATAATTACTTTAACCTCTGTAAATAATCCTATATTACTGTTTATTTCTCCTATAATAAAATCTATAAAATTATCACATTTAAATTCTTTAAAATACAAATAAAATATTACAGTATTATTTTTATATAAATAATTATTTACTATAAAATTATCTTCTATTTTATTTTTACCGTTAATTATATTACTCCAATATAAATATAATTTTTCCTTATTCTTTTCTTTTGTATTATTTATTATTTTTAATAATATTTCTTCTCTAAATTTATTTAATCTATATTCTATAAATTGTTTAAGTGTAGATTCTTTTTCTTTCTTTAGTAACTCTAATATTTTATTATAAGTATTTATTTTAAGATTGTTAGATTCTATAGTATCATTATATTTTAGTGTATTACTAGGAGTAATATTATGTTCTATATCGTTACTTAATTCTGTGATATTATTATGTTCTATGGTATTACTAAATAGAGTAAGAAATGATATTATTTTAGTTTTATTTTCTATATTTTCATATAAATAACTGAATATCTGTTCTATATCATTTTTTAATGTAAATATTTTATAATTATGATTTCTCTCGGGAATATTGTACAGTGAAGATATGTATTCTTTTAAAATATCCATTATTTTTTCATTCTCTAATATATCTATTACTTTGAATATTTTTTCTAAAATATTTTTATCTTTTTTATTGAATAAAATATTTCTATTCCATTTTACAGTATATTCTTCTTTTAAAATATTTTTATAATTATATTCTTCTATTTCCTTTAATATTTCTTCTACTGGTATATTTATTTTATAATTATGTATAACATTTATATTTGATAGAAGTAATATATCTATAAGACCATAATATATATTATTATCATCTTTATTTTTAAATATTCTATTTTGTCTAAACATTCTAATATTATTATTTGTAATATCTAAATCTAAGGTTATATTTTCTATATTCTTAGGAATATGTTTTATCTTATTATAGCTGATATTTAAGAAATTTAATTTTTTTAATGTAAAAAGTTCTTGTGGTATTTCTTTTATTTTATTTTTAAAAATATTTAATATTTTTAAATTTATAAGATTACTGATGGTAGATGGTATTACTGTAATATTATTATCTGATATATTTATATCTTCTAAACTATAATTAACTGTTGATATTTCAGGTATCATTTCTATATAATTATTTTGTAAATTAACTTTTTTTAATCTTTTTAATGTAAATATATTTAAACATGATGTTATATTAATATTACATAAATCTAACGTTTCAATATTTTTTACAGGAATATCTTTTATTTCTGTCATAGGATTATTTTCGATGAATAATTCTTTTAAATGTATTAATCTATTCAAATTATCAATATTTAATATTTGATTATCACTTATATCTAATATTTCTAATGTATTAATTAATGGTATATCTTCTATTTTGTTATTTGATAATGTTAATTTCTTTAATTTTAAATTCAATGTATTTTTTGGTAACATTATTATTTCATTTGTATCTAAAAATATATTTTCTATGGAAGTTAATGCGTTGTTTCCTATTTCTATATTTTTTATATTATTTTTTTCTAAGTGTATAGCTTTTAAATGTTTTAAAGATTTTTTAGAAATAATAATTTCTTTTATGTTATTGTCGTATAGATTGAGATATATTAATCTTTTAAAATCATAGTTATATATTTTTATTTCTTTTATTTTGTTACTATCAATAAATAGTGTTTCTAGATATTTTAATTTACAAATGAAGGCGGGTATTTCAGTTAAAAGATTGTTTGATAGGTATAAGTTTTTTACGTTAAGTTTTATACAAAAATCCATATTTTGTATATCATTGTCGGATATATCCACTAAATTTATGTTATTTGAATTTTTTATAAAGCTAAATGTCTCTAAAAGTAATCTTTCTATAAAATTTTTTTTTATACTATTTTCTATTCCTATGAAATTTTTATCTTTTCCTATGAAATTATTACTCAGATTTAATTTCTGTAAGGATGGGAGTATTATTTTGTTTGATACCATTCTAAGATTATTATTGCTTAGATTCAGTTGTTCCAAGTGTATTAAATTACCTAGTAAATGGTTTACGTATGTTAAATAATTATTAGATATTGTTAGTACCAATAAAGTGATTATTTGTAGGATAGAAGTAGGTATTGTTGTTAGATTGTTATAATTAAGATTTAAAGATATCAACTTTAATAAATGAATATATTTTACTGTAGTAAAGTTGTTATTGCTAAGATTAAGATGTTTTATATTTTCTAATAACGAGATTTCTATTGGAAGAGAATTTAGATTGCCGAAACTTAAATTTAAATTATCTATAGATGTTAGTTGATTAAATAAACAGGTAAAATCACCAGTATCAGAATGTAATTGAATTGAATATGGTGATGTTATATTGCTGGTACTAAAATATTTGGTGATTAAGTTTATTTTTATGATTGGATTTAATTTATCAAAGGAAATAATGCGAGAAGTGTATATTGTTATTAAAAAGAAAAATATCATGGTGAATTTAAAAATAAGAATATTTATTTGATAATTGAAAGCTTACTTTTAAAAGTTCATTTTATTTTTAAATGACAGTTTAATAAATATAAATTAACCTTATGTTAAAAAAATATGAATTAAATTAGTTATTAATAAAAAAGAATAATGAAGTTTTATAATTTAAAAATGTTGTAATTTTTAAATGTAATGATGTGCTAACTGTTATAAGATTTTGTGAATGTCAAAATTTCAAGTATTTTTTAGTAATCTTTTTCAAAATGTTTATTTTATTTCATAAAGTTGATAAAAAGATAATGGTTCATTAATTATGATGAAGGAAACTTTATGATGTAAGAAAATTGATATTAGATTTAATCGCAAACGAATAACATCGAATAAATCCTTAAAAAATAAATGCAATCCTATAAAAATAGTATTTATATTATATTACATATATATTCCATCGTTCAATGTAATAGAGTTTATTAGTTTGATTACGACCGAGTTAAATAACCTCCTTAATATAAAAAAATTTAATAATTCATTTATTTTGATGATCGTGAGTGTAGGAATTCATTAGCTTAATAGGATTAAATCTCTAACCAGAATTTTCTAAACAAAAAAATTAGAAATAGATAATGAAAAGAAGTAAGTTAAAAGGATGAGTTTGATAACAAATTTTAATTATACTTTATTGAATATCACAATTGTTAATGCGAGATACAATGATCGAAAAAGAAGAAATATATGGAAAATGATGGACAACATAAGAATAAAAAGAAGAAATTATGATATTAGAATCTACAATTGGTTAATTATAAATTTCTAATATGTATTAAAAAAATAAACAGATAATTTTTGTTGATATCTAAATCGTCTTCCATATCGCAAAGCTCACAACCTCAAAGTTAAATCAACGTGATTATTATATAATAAAGTTACATTACTCTTATTGATTAATGACCAGCCAATATTTTGATAAAAAGGATATTACAAACTAAAAAAGAGTATTGACACGTATCATAAGGAAAACTCTATTTTTTTTAGTTATCCATCATAAGAAAAGAAAATCTTTTCCACATTTATTTTTAGAATTTTATAACGATTATTCCCTATTTGTGTAATGTTCAGAACATCCGAAAATAGCAACTTTTAGAATGGAATCCAAAATAAGATTATTATATGTTCGCAACAAAGTTTGATAATACATGACTTACATATTTTAAATAATTGTAAGCATACGTACACAGTGTTTACAATTAGTTAAAACATTTTTATTCGAACAATAAAATTGATTATCGTTTTGCGATTACTGAGTAGTTTGATTGATTTTAAACATTTATTTTTTATATGGATAATTTCTTCCTAATAAGTATAATTAATTATAACTTTTCTTGATACAAATAATGTATATAAAAAGACATAAATACTCAAGAAAATATATGTTATTTTTTGATATTTTTAATGTAAACATACTAAGAGGTGTATATATTTTTAATTGACTTAATAACTTTAGTTTTTTATCTAAATTGATCTCTTAAACTTAAAATAGTATATTTATTTAAAAACGGATTATTTATTGGAATGATATAAAATAATTATCCCTTATACATGAATTTCTTACTTATTATTTTTCAACGATTGGTAATGTGTATTACATACAAAATAACACCTGGGGATTATGTTTTTATTCGAGATTTAATAGTATGTTCTGATGAAGCATATTTAAACGAGTTATATAATGAAATTACCAGCAATTCAGATTTTTTATGTTCATTTACATTGTACGAATCTATTAAAAACAATAAAAAAATTAAATTACTAGATTTAAATAATAAAGACATTGAAACAGGGTATAACATATTTCCTAAGGTATTTTGCGAGATTGCCGACCTTAGACATTTAACCATTATGGGTCTGAACTTATGCAAATTACCTAATAGATTTGAAAATCTTAAAGATCTGAAAATTTTGAATTTAAGTAACAATAAATTTCAAGAATTCCCAAAAGTTTTATTTTCATTGACAGCATTAAAAACACTCAGCATAAATATTAATAAAATTACTATGATACCTTCTAAAATAATTGAAATGACAGGTCTTGAAACATTAAATATTAACCATTCTTATAATCTAAAAAATATTTATGTGGATCTATGTAAACTAGAAAATTTGAAAGAGCTTGATTTATCTTTTAACAGATTATTGTTTGCGAATGAAAATTTTATTGTTTGTTCAGTGCATTCAGATTCTCATTTGAATACGAACAGCGGTTATTGTGACGAAAACTCTAGCATGGATAAACACGGTGAAACTTTTTCTTGTTTAAAAAATCTACGGATTCATAATAATAGCTTGAGTTTGTTCCCTTCGTATTTTCAGAATTTTGTCAATTTAGAAGAACTTGATATTTCAGAAAATGACTTCGAAAAAATACCAGACGAAATATACTCTTTTTCCAAATTAAAAAAGTTGGAGATAAATCATAACCGTATTAAAATAATAAATATTGATAATAGCATATTTAATAATATGTTAGAATTGTGTATTCGAAATAACAAAATACAGCAATGTTCAATTTCTGATAATGCGTTACAAAGTTTGGTATCTCTTGATTTATCCGTCAATAGACTTTATAAACTTGATAATAATATTTTAAAATTAAAACAGTTAAAATATCTCATTATATTTAATAATGTACTCACAGAAATTGAGAAATATCATCATACAAGAAGTGGACCAAGTTATCTTAATTTAGAGCTTAAAAATATAAGTGTATTGGCAAATATTTTCTATTATAATAATATAGAAAAATTAATTATTAGATGTTCAGAACGGTTTGATGGTAGTATTGATATATTTGAGAATGCGTCGGCTATTTCAAAAATTAAGTATTTAAATTTATCTAACTGCTATTTGGCTAACATCCCCAATACTATATTTAAGTTAACCAATTTAACAGTTTTTATAGCAAATAATAATCGAATAGTCGAACTCAAAAATGTTTTTGGAACAAATAGTTCTTTAGAATTATTAGAGTTATCTCATAACCAAATAGTTAATATTGATAAGAATATATTTGATATCCCAACGCTTCGAAATCTAATGTTATATAAAAATGATATAGAATTACTTCCTGCTGGGATAAATAATATTAGTAATAGAAATGTTTCAATTGATTTATTTCAAAATCCTTTACTTCGACAAATAAATACAGACATTCAAAATCCCGAATTAATTACTATTGACCAAGTACATCCCGATCTTTTAAGAAATATCAGATATAATAGCGATGTAATATTACCCGAACTCATAGTTCCTGACGACATCAATCTTGATTTAAATATTAAAATGTTTTATCAAAATCTTGATATACCTATTAACGAACGATTGAATTTAGATATAATAAAATTGTGTATCCCATTTAAACCAAAGAAACACACGAAAACAAAAAACCAGATTAAATCCATGTTATATGGTATTTTCCAAGAAGTAAAACCTTATAAAGAAGAAGAAAAATTAGCCTTTTTGATGAGAAGAATAGATGTATACTATTTATATGAGGATATCGCTTTTCATGAAAATACATCTTCTATCGATGTTCAAAAAAGAAAATCTATTATTAATTATTTAGAATCGATTGTTATGATAATGTTTAAGATGTTACCAGAAAGAAAAGATTTTATAGATGACACGCTTGTTAGACTTTTACATGGATTAAAATTTAATTCCTATACTACAAATGATGATGTTCCATGTTTAGATGGACAATGTGAAGCAGTTATAGAAGCGTATATGAGATTAAAATTAGGAAATGACTGTAGTAATGCTGAACATATAATAATGGAAATAATTGCAAACTTTAAGATTGACATACTTAAAGCTATTACAACAGGCCGAGGAGAAATAGAAGAAATAGAAGTATTTTTGAACTGGAAAAATAAATTATCTGAGGAACTTGGATTTCAGAAAGAAATAAATTTATATGGGAATATGTCGATTGTACAAGAACTTCATGATAAAAAATATATAGCTAGAGAATTTTTTAATAGGTTTACTTATCAAACAATAAGAGCTGAAATTAACAAATTCTTGAGAGATAAAGAATCCGGTTTCAAGTTATACAACCTGTTAGGAGAATATGTTACTTCTATTTATAATGAAGATATTCGAATGAATGATCTATTCGAATTTATTCAGGATGATACTGATCCGAATGGATATATACAATTGGAAAATGAGGGTACACATTTACTTTTAAAGTGGATGGGATATCTTTATAAGAAACCATCTTCTAGAATAAGTCGATTGCATCAAGGCAGAAGACGCTTATTTAATCGTATGTGTTCAATTTTATGAGAAATTATATATTTAACTATACTTTCTGAAAGTATTGCGTACTAATAAGTAAGCGATATTTATTTTAATGTTAATAAAAAGTATTGAAATTTATTATTGTAGTAATTAAAAATTGCTATTATTTTTTATATTTTTATAAATTATCTTTAGATGTGTAATATTTATATAATACCAAAATGATCTAAAAAACATTTCAAATAATATTCCATTGAACATCGGGGTTTTTAATATTTCTATCCATATTTGTTCACTTTTTATATATTTAAACAACCATTCAAAAGTAAGAAGATACTTCTTTGCGACAAGATTTTATAGTATGATGTTTTTTCTGGCTATTTAATAATTATTTTCAAAAATAAAAAAATTATATTGACATGATTAATAATATATTTTTTATCGAACTATTTTAGCTGAAACTAACAGCTAACTCAAGTGGAATTACATGAATTGCATATGTTACGGATAATTATATTTGTGATACTACAATCGATTATATATAAAATATTATAAAATATGTATCATTTCTTTAAAATCGGAAAACATATTTTGTTTTTTTTCTTATTTGATTATAAATCTGTATAATAAGTTGGTTTTAACCTCAATAAAACTAAAAATAAAGCATTTTATTTGCGATAATCG
The DNA here is from genome assembly GCA_001887945.1 of Spraguea lophii. NCBI lineage: Eukaryota > Fungi > Microsporidia > Spragueidae > Spraguea > Spraguea lophii. The sequence continues at coordinate 123,489 of LDOQ01000005.1, read as the reverse complement.
TGGATTAAATTTGTATCCGAGTTAATTTATAGATATAATTCTATAATATGAAATAAATCAATAAATATACATAATATTTTTTTATTAAGATCCAAAGCCATAATTTTAATATATTAATTGTTTCAATATAATGCTAGTTATATAATATATAAAATAATATACTAATATACTGTGATATCATTTAAAAACTTCAGGTCCTTAAATATATATAGATATTTTTAAATTATTGATAAAAACAGTATATGATAATTTACACAGATATTTTTTCATAATTCACCATAATAGAAAGAGATGAATACATTTTACATTTAATACCCGAAATAAACAGAAATGTTTAAAGTTATATTCTTAATATTATTATAAATTTAATTAAGATAATATATTATTTTTATAAGATGTTACTTTAAGATTTTAAAAAAATATTCTATACAACTTTATCTCGTCCTTTTTCTAAATTACTCTTTTACACATAAACATTATAATCTGAGAATTATAATGATTTATTAATCTTTATAATATATATTTTCTTTAAAATTTATAATATTTATTATTTTATAAAATACCATAGCTTATGAATGTTATAAATATTTAACTTCATTATTTTTATAAAATCTAAGAATTACAAATAAATATAAACCCATGTTTCAAATTAATGATAGTATAGCTATTGGAGATAAATATGTTGGAACTATACGATATATTGGAAAATTAAGAGGAAAAGAAGGGGAATGGGTTGGTATAGCACTTACATCTCCTGTAGGAACAAATGATGGATGTTATAACAATAAACGATATTTTAATTGTAAAGGTAGAAAGTATGGTTTGTTTGCTAGGAAAGACAAACTTAAACATTTGGTTACAAAAACCTTGAAAGATAGTTTGGACCGTTCTGATTATACTATTGGAGAAGATTATCAGATGACGAGTATAAATGAAGATTATACTAATGAGATTACACCAGTAAATGATATTGGATATAAAAATCAAGTGGAAAATATTGTGGTAGATAAAAATTATAAATATGATTCTATTACGAGAAAAGATAATGTTTATGAAAATAAAAAATATGAAACTCGAAGTAGTAGTAAAGAGAAAGTGGAAATTAAGAAAATATTAGAAAATCATAAACCATGGAATGTTGCAAAGAAAAATATCAATCTTGTTAAAAATTCTACTGTTAAGGGGAAAAAACTAATAGATGAAATGGATGAGACTATTTTAGAAATCAGTGGATTGATTGATGAAAATGATGAAATAGTAAAATCTAGGGGGAAATATGTAACAGAGGTTGAAAAGAAATTTTATATTGCAAAATTAGAAAATTACAAAGAAAAAATAACAGAAATGGAAAATGAGAAAGATAAAATAATGGACAATATTAAAAATTTTACAAAAGAAACTGTTGAAGAGATGGCGGATATGAATAAATGTTTATCAGGAATTATTGAAGATGCAAAGAAATTAAAGGGAAATAAGAATTCTACAGCTATTTTGTTGTTAGAAGTTATAAATGATATTGTATCTGACAAGAAAGATATTAAGAAATTAGATGATTTAAAAGAAATATTTGAAAGAGAAGGAGTAATTGTAGATAAAAGTGTATTTTACTAAAAGATAAAAGAATGAATAGAATAGTTTTTATTTAACTGTATTCTATTCCATTTTTTGTTATTGCATCATGAAGAAAAAGTTCAAATTTATCCTTTCTCTTTTTAGATTCATCTATTTCATTGTATGGGCACTTTAATATGATTTTTATTGTAATCTCCATTGTTTGACCTCTGTTGGTTATTTTGTAATTGGATATTGTAAATCTTTTTTCATAAAGTTTTCTATTTTCTTTTAAGAATATTTTTATGTATTCTTTCAAAGCTGATATCTTTTTTAAAGAACCTTCATATTTTATACTTTTTGTGTATTCTGCTGTTATATGTTCACTTCTACGTAAATTACTGAATGCCTTTTCTCTTAATTTATTGTTAGCATGAATATGGTATTTTGAATCCAATAGAAAGGTTGTATATAAAAATCCGACTTCATGAACATCATATAAACGTCCATCTAATTCTATTGTATCACCAACATCGAATGGACGTACAAGATAAACATAAATGAATGTATGAAAAATTTCAGAAGCTACACCATTAAGCATGAAGCCAAGAGGTACTGTTACAACACCTATCATTGCAAGTCCTGTTTTAAAATATTCGTTCATTTTTAGAAAGAGAAGACCTAAGAATAATGCAAGTGGGAAAAATGCACAATATACAATAATTTTCAACTTGCTAATTTCCTGTGAATTATTAATAATAGCTGCCCTTAATCTTTTACCTTCATTTAATATACTTGTATATGTCTGAATAAATTCTTCTTTTGTAACACTTCCATTCTTGTCTATATCGAAATGAAGAAACATTTCTTCTCCTTTTTCACTTCCAAAGTTTCTTATAAAATCCGACAAACCTAAAACGGATCTATTTCCTTCTGTCAGTATTTCAAATAATTCTGCTGCATCATTAGATGTATTTGCTGTAAATCGAACACCTGTCTTCTTATTTAAATCTTTAACACAACCATATTTTTTTTCGTCCTGAATAATCCTTTCTTTATAAAGTATTCTATGAATTCTAAAACATATAAAATATACTATCAATGAAGCTATTACCATTACAATACAAAATACGAATAATGCCATAAGATATTGTGATGCATCTAAACTTTTTAAACTTTCCATCATTTTCATAATTTCATTAGCTTCTGGCTTGGCCTCTTCTGCAACATTTTCAATAGCCTTATCCATTTTACTCTGCTTTCTAATCTGTTTTAAGAGTATAGATCCTACTAATGAAAAAATTGTAACCTTTAGAAGAAAATGTGCATTAGTGATATAAAAATATGTAAATCTTGTACTTGCATCACTTAATATATAAGAATATAAAAATATGAACAGATCTATTATTACATAGCAAATTACGAATATTAATACTGTTGCTATTGGAATAAAATATTTTTCTCCTAATTTGTCTTTGTTATACAAACTTGTCATTATGCCGAATGTTACACTACAAATTATTGCAGAAAAAACATTTAAAAAAAGTTTGAAGATGGATTGTGATTCCTCAGTTACTATATCATTTCTAGATTCATGAAGATTTTCTGATAGGATACTTAAAGCCGAATTGTTCATTTCATTCATGGAGGAAAATCAAATAGAAGCATTTATAAGAATATTAATAAAATATTATTGGTCAGAAATATCCTTTTTTTTAATCAAAGTATTTTTTTAGTATTTTAATTAAAAAATATATTTTTAATACAATAAATTATATCTATTATAATATAATAAAATTAATAATATACATTCAATCTTTTAAATATAAAATAAATTATATTATCTTACATTGAAAATGTTGTTTTAAAAATTATACCCCTTTTTAAAAGATCGCGGATAAAAAAATATTAAAAAAGTATGAGTAAGTTGAACCTTGTTCGTCATTTCCCATATAAAAAGGATATAGGTAATAAACATTTATTAAATAATATCTTAATTCCATCTATTTTTTATAATTTAAATTAAAGTAAATAATATTAAATATCTCGTTCTATTCATTGTAATTAAAATTTATAATCAAAAATAAGAAATAATATCCTTTCTATTCAAGAATGAGACAACCCGTCTCCCACTTATTATAGAATCTTACAACTAACACATCATAGAGGTATTACGAATAAAAAATATATTTCTAAGAATCACAAAAAGAATATTTTCCATATAATAGTTTTTCTGATATCACACCATAAAACAATCACAACACATAATATATTTTATTTTTTTATATTATTTTACCCAATGGAATATCTTGTTATCACTGACACAAAAAATGACATAATCTACGAACACCCCTTCTTTCCCGAAAATGAATATATTCTATCCAAATTAAGATTACTTGTATATAGTTCCATAGATATTATAGAAGAATATAGAAATGGTATAATAGATTATTATATGGAATATGAAATAACATTATATATTATGAATTGTGGATATAAAATAATATTTGTTAGTAAATGGGAAGGTAGACAATTAAAATCCTTCGTAGAAGAAATACATAAAATATTTAAAAATGAAATAATCAAACCATTGGCACCAGAGTATATAAATTTTGGTAAAATAAGAAACGAGATAAGTATAAAATATAATGAATATAAAGGTTTAATAGTATAAGTTGTAATAAGGGAAATAAAATATTTTATATTTAATTATATATAATATATTTAGGTTAGGTAAGGTCATATATATTTTATGTTCACATGTAATATATATTAAATATAAAATATACTTTTATTATCTTTTATATTATCAATATTTAAAATATAAATATCATTATTTTATTATTAACAATTTATTTAATAATATATTTTACACCCTGATAATATTATCATATATCCCAATAATCTAAATATCTTTCATCTTCCCTATTTTTATATTTATTCCTTAGATATGATGTATTAGGTTTCATTGATATTATTTTATCTTTTAAATATCCTATATCATAGATGTCATATATATTTTTAAGTCTACCTCGATCTTTATAATTGTTTATATCTTCTATATCACTTGTATCATTTATTTCGCTAATATCTTTATAATTTTCTATATCATAAATATCTTTTATTTTTGTATTTTTAAATCTATTTCTATCTTTATAATATTTATAATCCTTTACACTTTTTAGATCTTCTATATTATAAATATCTTTTGTTTTTGTATTTTTATAATTTTTCGAATATCCTATATCTCTCATATCTTTATAATCTTTATAATCTTTTATATCATAAATATCTTCAATATTTTTAAATCTACCTCTATCTTTATAATCTTTTATACCATAAATATCATATATATTATTTATTTCTCTAATATCTTCTACATCATAATTATCTTTTATATTTTTAAGTCTATCTCTATCTTTTTCTTTTATATTCTTGAAATATATTTTATTTTTTCTTCCTGGTTTCTTTCTAAAATAATTCTTATTATTTTTTATTGTAGATTTCTTTGTATTAGATAATGTAGGTGTTAATATTTTATTAGTATCTATTATATCTTTTATCTTCTTATTTTGAGATAAAATATTATAATTATTATCAATGATAGTATTTTTTTTCTTAATCAGAAATAAAGAATTATCAAATGTATTATGATTATAATTATTTTTATATATTTTATTATTCCTATTTCTCATAATTTTATCATTCACATTCTCTATATCAGTTATATTTTTATCTTTATTTTTTAGGATATGTCTTTGTAATAAATCTTTCTTAATATTATTTCTATCTTTAATTTTTATATCTTTATTATTATATATTACACCCACATTCGTATTTCTATTAATATTATTATCTATAATATCTATAATATTTCTATTATCTGTATTATTTTTATTTTTATCATATGTATTGTTAATATTATCAATACCTGTAACATTTTTATTGTTTGTATTATCTTTGTTTATATCATATGTATTTTTACCATCATTAATATTATCATCGATATTACTTATATTTTTATCATTTTCCTTTAAGATATGTTTTTGTAATAAACTTCTATTATGATTATTTCTATTTGCGATTGTATAAAGAATACGATCATTACTTTGATGTTCATTAATTACCTCATTATCATAACTATCTTTTATATATTTTATATCAGTGGAATTATTATCCAATAATCCCTTTCCCAGTCTTTTATCTTTCTCTCTTACAAGTTCTTTAATATAGTTACTATATTTTTTAAGTGGATACAATAAATTTGGTATTTCTAGTTTTCTATTAACAAATTCTTTCTTTCCATATATTTTCTCCATATAAGCCTTTCTTTTCATCATTCCTATATGCATACTAGCCATTAGAATAATATATAAAATAAGAGACACGATTATCTTTGGAATAAGTTGCTTGTTGATTTCTATCATTGGAGTGTTTATTTGTATGAGCTTATATAGTCAGTATAGTTTGTTTGTTTGTGTATTTGATATAAAGCTAACAAAGATAATTATTGTAAAATAAATATATTTTATTGAATGAATATGTGTTATAAAATTATTAAGAATATATCATTTATTTTATTTGTAATAAAAATATTTTTAAAAAAGAAGATCTAAAATTTTTTAATAGATAATAAATGTTGATAGGATATTTAAAGTAATAAAATAAATATTTAATTGTGTTGTTTTAGAAATAATTTCTATTGAAGATACTATTTTTCTTATAAACAATTTCTATGGGAGATACTATTATTCTTATATTTTAATGCTAAACCTTATAAATTATATAGAAATAGATAATTAGTTCTAAGGAATTATTCAAAAATAAATTTAAAGTAAAATTTTATAAATGATAATGTAATAAAATATATTGTTATTATTCTACCATCTATTTTTAAACGGTATAATCTATTTATTTTTTATTTCCTAAAGAAATTATCAATTCTTTTTAACGTTAATTTATTAGCATAAAAAGATGGAAAAAATATTCACCCCCAATGGAGAAGTTGGTAATAGGACCATATCAAACATGCGGTTTATTGGGTGAAGGAAGATATTCTACTGTGTATGAGGTTGTAGATAATACAGATGAAGAACGATATGCTTTAAAAATTACATGTAAAACTATCAGTCAAATAAACCATAAATTTATTGAGAGTGAAATAGAAGCATTTAAGAAATTAGATAGACATGAAAATATCATAAAGTTTGTTACTCAGTTTGAAGATGAGGATAATTCTTATTTACTTTTGGAATCGTTTAGAGGATATACTCTCCAGAGAATAGTATTTGAAAGATTTAATATTAAAGAAAAAAAGCCTTTTGATATTGCAACCATAAAAAATTATCTTCTCCAGATAACAGATGGTCTCCAATACCTTCATTCAAAAAATATCTATCATGGAGATCTAACACCCAATAATATTCTAATTCATAAAGATAAAGTAAAAATTATAGATTTTGGATGTGCAATCATAGATCAACCTACAAATAAAATACCTTCAAAAGGTCTAACACATAAAGGAACACCTGGATTCGCACCACCAGAAGCTTCACGAATTGATTCTTCTATAAAATATGTATTTTTAGAAGCAATAGACACTTGGGCATTGGGATGTGTTATATTTTTTATTTTTACAGGAACGATACCTTTCATTGGCACAAATTTCGCAAAGACCCTTTACAATGTTTTTCATTTGGAAGTAGATTTTTCCGATTTAGATATCGAACCTAAAAAAATATGCCAGCTAATATTCCAGAGAGACCCAGAATCGAGACCATCTCTAAAAGTGATTGTAGCGATGATTAAACTACTTGAAGAATGATTTATTAATAAATATTATTATGTAACTATTACGGAATGATATACAATTCTCTTTTTTTCTTCTCCTCACGAATTTTACTTCCTATTACTTTACCTATTATTGCACCAAAGATTAAATATAAATTACAACTCATCATTACCATCATAATAGAATATTGCATAAATTTCAATATAATTTTTAAACAAGAATTTTTTACATTAGAATATATTTCAACGTACACAGATATGGCAAATATTATTGGTATCAAAATAAGAAAATATACACCTTCTATATCAAATGGAAAGAAAAAATTCTTTAATTGAAAAGAGTAATTTAGTATACGACACATAAAAAAAATATATATGTTACGTATATATAGTATTATGCATAAACAATTAATATTATTAAATAATTATGCATAATTAATTTTAATAAAAAATATAAATTTAATGTTATAATAAAAAGAATGGAAATGTAATATAAATTTTAATGTTATAATAAAGGAATAGAAATGTAATTTATTATAATTACAATACAACTTATTTAACTGTAATAAAAAATATAATTTTAATAAGAATTTAATGTTATAATAAAAAGAATAGAAATAAATTTTATCAACTTTAAAATATAATTTATAATAATATTAATATTACCATAAAACGAATGGAAATGTAATATAAATATTATTTATTAACAATTAAAATATAACTGTATAATATAAATAAATGAGATACTTTGATTATCAAATAAAAAATAGTATCAGATATTTATAATCATCATTACTGGTGTTAAACATACTAATTTCAAAAGGAGAAATACATTGCAAATGGTGAATATCATAAGGATAAAAATTATGATATTAAAATTTATAATTGATTAATTATAAATTTATAATGTATATAAACATATAAATAAATTTTATCGATGTTTATATCATTTTCTGTATCTCAAAGCTGTATATAACATATACATAATTATATTATAATATAATTATATCATAAATACATTACTTTGATTATTATAACCATAATAATATATAATATATACATAATTATATTATAATTATTGCTATGGTTAACATTTTATTTCAAAATTTAAAAGAAGTTAAAGAATATTCTTCCCTTATTTTTTATATTTTTTATTATTTATGCCCTAATGAAATATAAATTCTTTGGAGAGATTTCTAAGTTGGAACAGGAGAATAAGCTTCCTTATAAGTATCTATATACTTCTAGTAGTATATCCTATTCAAATACAAATCTTATACGTCTTATATCTGATAGAACACATCCTTTGAAGGTATGTTCTATAATACATGATTCTAATAGTGTTTATACAATAATAGATAATTATATAGCTATTGTTAAGAATAATATAGTTTATATATATAATTATATTACTAATAGAATAGAAAGATTGACAGATTTTACTTCTAATGTAATAAAGGTAATGGAAGTTAATATAGAAAATATAAAAAAGGAAATAAAAAATATATTTATTGTTATAACAGAAAATGTAATATATTTTTATGGGATAAATGATGATGGAGATGTTGTTGAAAGTGAGATAAAGGTTGATATAGAAGGTAAGGTTACTGCAGTCGAGAATAATGATAATAAAATATATATTGGATATGAAGATGGAAGAGTGGAAGAGATAATATACAAAAATGGATTTTTTAGTAGTCCTCATAGGATAGATATAGAATATACATTCTTAAATATTTTATTACCGTTGTTTTTTAACAAAGTGAGATCTGCGGTAAAATCTATTTCTTTGGAAAACAAACTTTTACTGGTTCTCAGTGATAAAATAAGAATTTATAATAATCATAAACTTTTAAAAGAGATAGAAGTGGAAAATACTGCTATGAAAGTTAAGATATTGGAAAATGGTTTCTTTTATATTCTGCATAACAATGGTAGAAGAGATTATTATGATAATAAATTTTTATTTAATAGAAAACCACCAATAGAACAAAATGTGGTATTTAGTGAATTCGAAAAAGAAGTATTAGTTACAGTCTCTCAAAAAGATCATAAACTTTATAATATAAATATCATAAATCTTAATGAAGAACAAAAGGTTAATCACTATAAAAATATTCCATTAGAGAATTATCAATTACTAACCAGTAGTAATTTTATAAATATCACTATAAGAAAAAATAAAATATTTATAATATCAGAGAATAGAATGTTATCCTATGAAATTTTACAGGGACCTAGATTCTTGTTATATTCAAAAGTAGAGGATTCATATAAAATATTACGAGGATATGGAGAAAAAGAAGCTTTTATAAATTATTTATTTTTAGCTGGTGATGGAGAAGATGTAACAAAATTAGATCATATATTTAATAAGGATAATTATATAGAAGCCATATACACGTATTTATACAGAATAACTAAAAATATGTATGAAAATAGAATCGATGAAAAATTCTTTGAGAAAGGAGATATTGTTATCAGTAGAATAAAAAATATTATGAAAAATAGAATTATAAGGAAAGTATTGAATAATAGGTTTAATGAATATTATAAAAATAATTATAGTAATATATATGACAATAAAGAAGTTACAACACTTAGAAAATTAATAAGTTGTATAATAGAGAGTATAAATTATTTAAAAATAGTTTATGAAATAGATCCTTCAATTAATGATGGAGTATGTTTAAAAGATTTAATAGAAGGTGAATGTGCTTTATATAAAAAGAGTAGCTTTGAGAAAATAATAAATATATCAACATTAGAAAATGTTTTAAGAAAGATAAAAGTAAAATGTTCTTCATTCTTTCCATTGAATGAAATTTATTATCAAAAAGGGATGGCTTTTTTGAAGAAAGCAAATATTGAGGATTTAGAAAATGCATTGGATAATTTTATGCAGATACAAATTTCTAGGGAAGATTTTGTTGAAGATAAAATATTTTCAAAGAGAAAAATAGTTTATACGGAAAATAAGAGAAGTGATAATGAAGAAGTTTTATCTTTGGTTAAAGTAGTGGATGAATTTAATAAATTAAGATTTTATAAAGGTAGTGTTATGATAATACGAAATATATTTGGTGGGTTAAGAGAAGGTGTAGAATTATTAAATGGTGCATTGAAATGTCCAGGATCTTTAAAAAAAGCATTGGCAGATGACAGAGAAAGATTTCATTTCTGTGTTTTTGAAGTTGTATTGAAAAGAATGGAAGAAAAAGAATATACCTACGATTGTATATGCTGTACTACCAATAATCCAGAAGAATTTAATATTATAAATTTAAATTCACCATTCTTAGAACAATTCCTGAGAGAGAAATTCGATACCAGTAAAAATATTGATGAGTTAGAACTTCTTTATAAATATTACCTCCATAATAAAAAAATAGATAAAGGAATAAATTCGATAATTTCTCTGGTGAATAAAAATATACCTACAACTAAAAAAATAGAATTATTAGAAATAGGATCATTAATCAATAGCAATAAAGAAATGAATCTTCAATTAACCATAGTCAAGGTAATTCAAGAAATAGAAAAAAGAACCAATCAAAAAATTATTACATCCGATCCCAACGAACTTTTTAACAATTACACCCTTCCTCTTAAATATACAGACCTATCCCTCCAACTTTTAGATATTTCTAATTACAACAACCAAAGAACCATAAAAGATCTCTGGAAAGAATATCTTAACACCACATATTCTGAATCTGTTAATAAGTTAATGAGACTACGTCTCACAGGAGTATCTAAAAATCTTAATATCATTGGAAACATTCTTTTAGAAAAAATTGATCATTATAATAGAAATACAGTAGAACCTTCTGAAAACAATAGAATTATTAATAGCCATTACGAAGAATCAACAACACAAACAGAAGATGAATATACTTTTAAATTTAATCCTACATCAGACAATGAAGAGATTACCAATATAATAAGAATATTAAATAATTATGGATTTAATAAAAATGATATATTTTATTTTATCAGAGAAACTATTAATAAAAATAATCATCCTAAGACAAAAGAATTATTATTAAAATGGGTTAAAGAAGAATATAAAGAAAAAAGCAAGGAAATAGAAAGAGAGGCAAAGGAAGGGTATGGTATACAGTGCAAAACTATTTTATATTAAAAAATAGTTTTTATTAATAATAAAATATCAAGTATTCTAAATTTTATATTTCTTCTTTGATTTATGTTTTTTATTTTTTATTGTTTTTATTATTCCTTTCTTTTTTATTTTTTCATAGGATTTTTCTGTTGTAATTTTATTTATTCTATTATTTGTTAATAAATTATTTTCTACGGTATTTATTTCTGTGGTATTATTATCTTCATCTAAAAAAGAAGGTAATAATCTTTCTTTTTCTATTTTTCTTTTATCTAAGGTTAACTTCTTTTCTAAGATTTCTATCTTTTTATCGTATTTCATTAATATTTTATTTTTATATTCTTTCTTAGGTTTTATTTTTATATCATTTATATTTGTCTTATTATCTATATCTGTCTTATTATCTGTATCTATTTTATTATTTGTTGTATTATTTTTATTGTATATTATATTATCATCTTCATTTTCATTCTGTTCTTCGTGTGATTTATATTTATCTTGAATTTCAAATATCTCTTTTCTACTTCGTAATATTTTATCTGTTACTTCTTTATAAATATCATATGGTTTATTTTCTACGTATGTTTTTAATATTATTATATCACTTTTAGTCACTGGTCCTTCAAATGTTGCTCTAAACGCACCACCCTTACCTACTGGATTTTTTATAATTCCTCTAATACCACTAGCTGTTTGGATTTTAACATTTCTAGCTCTTATAACCTCTATATCAGAAGAAAACATATTATTTATTTCTGCAGAATTATGATGAATTTTAAATACGCTTCCTATTAATCGTAATGGTTTTTGAAGTTTTACAGAACTTCCATTTATACTACCGTATGCACAGATTTTAAACGAAGAATTTGGTCTGATAAGAGATAATGGTGTAGATGGATCTACAAGAGGAGCGTAAAGAGATATTCCAACATAATCTAATTCCGGTAATATTTTTACAACTCTATTTCTTACACCATCATAATTATAAAAAAGAGGAGTAGTCTGATATTTGTATAAACCTAAAGATACAATATATGCATCATTACTTTCTACGTAACCTTTGTAAAATTTATGCTTAGTAATTTTACCACTGAGTAAAACAGGTTTATTTTTTTCTTTATCTTTTGTATTGGATTCGTTAACGAAGAATAGAAATAAAAATTTAGAATGTTTCAACCATTCTGATATTTCTATTTCCAAGTATTCTCCTGGTTTGTAAAAATTATTATTAATTTCTTTTTTCTTTTCTTCTGTATTATTTTCTTCGTTATTATTTTCTATATCAGAACATTCTTTTTCACTTTCTTCAATATCATTCTCTTCATTACTATTTTCTTTATCAGAATATTCTTCTTCACTATCAGAATATTTTATATTTTTTATCTTCATTTTCATCTTTTCTTTTAAAACATCAAAATTATCTTCCATTTCTATTTTATCTTCAATCTCTTCTTTTACATCTTCCTTCTTTTCTTCCACGATTTCTTCTTGTTCTTCATAAATTTTTTTTTCATTCTTAAACGCCACATTATCGAATAAAAATAACTCCTTATTCTTTTTTTCTATTTTCAATTCTTTATTTTTTTCCTCCTCTTCGATTTTCTTCTTCATTTGTTCTACGACACTATGTAAATTCTCTTCATAATTATTTTTTTCACTCACTTCTTTTTTTTTAATAGGAATATATATTCCATCATCTACATCACCACCAGGAATATAAACTTTATACTTATTCTCCAATTTTTTCCTACTCTTCTCCAAAGGATCTTTTATTCTCTGTATTTTTGTTTTAAAAATATTATATGAAGATTTTACATTATTACTAACAACAACAGATTGTTCTTTCTGAACGACACCACCTCTCAAATACCCATATACTTTATTATCTATTATCCTATCCACCATAATATGCGGTATTCTATTTAAACTAGTCTCTATGATTTTCACATTACTTAAATATCTCATCAAATTACTTATTGAATTACTATATTTTGAATAATTCTCACACCTATCCCCATTTTCCATTTCTCTTGAATGTATTTTCTTTATATAAACAAATATCTTAACCTTTCCCACATATTTCTCAACGACCTCTTTTATCTCCTTCCTTCTTTTATCACTTTTTGTTATCACTACAACAATATTTGTATTAGAATGTGCTTGTATTAAAGATATATACTCCAATGTATCCACCTCTACACCTATATTACCATCAATAGTAAGTATATGTATATCAGATATCTTACTACTATCGATCATTTGATATAACATATATTGATTATCATAACTTTTTATAGCATTGATAGTAAATTTAAAATTATTGAACAAACACGAAATAGCATATTCAGTTTTTATATTTTGTTTTACAATTGCAGACAGTAGAGAACTTTTACCAGATTGTGGTGGGCCGAAGATCGTGATTAGTGGATGTTTCATAAAATTGGGGTATAGTTTAAAAAATAAAATAAAATATTAACATTAATCAATGTAATATATTTTATATTGAGAGATATAATGAATGTAATATATAATATATTCATTATCATTATTAATTGTTAATAATCTGTATAAAATAAAATATGTTAATTATAACAATAATATTTTTTTTAATATTATTTTATTTATTTTATTTTTATTTTCAATCTAAGAAAAAGTATAATATTAATATTTTACAATTTAAATATTATATATTTATTTTTTAAGAAACTTTTATTTATCAATGATCTACAGCAGTATATGATTCTTTGATTCCTAAAACACATTTAAATTTGTATTAACTAATTTAACTACAATATATATTAATATCATTCTAGCTTATGTTTCAGAACATTATAAGTGCATATGATACAATTACTATTTTATCATCTTTAACGAAACATTTAATCTCTTCATAAATAAATATATTTAAATATATATCTATTAAAAATTAAATATATTTTATTTCTATAAAAAAATATGAAATCCTTTCATTATTATAATATCACCATAATATTATCTTATCATCATAGTAGTCTTATAATATTACCCACGTATTATTATATAATTATAATTTAAAACCTTATTGTGTTTTAAAATTATAAAACATTTTTTTATTTTTAAAAATATTTTTATCCCATAAACATGTCCATTATTTCACAGTGCATATTATTTTATTATGATACATCTAATGAACAAAACACACCCATTCTTCAAAATATGCTTTTAAAGATATTGGTACATTTTCCATCAGATCCACATATATTCAAAAATAATAAATTATTAATATATACAACAAATATAGCAGAAAGTAAATTAACAGAGATCGTAAGCAAAGATATAAAATATTTAATTTTAAAAAATATTAATACAAATGATATAGGTGATATTAAGAATAGTGATAATAAGAGTGATAATAAAAGTATAGATGATATTAATAATACAGATACTAAAAACATAGATAATATTACTGAGAATAATATTTTATCAGAGGTAGAAAATGATAATACATGGTTTAAACCTACAGAACAAATAATAGTACAATGTAATAATAGAATAGCAGTATATCAAAATAATAATATTTGTCATACATATAATACAGCTAGAAATTTAATAAAAAGTAACAGTGGAAGATATTTAGCTTTTACTATGAAAGAATCAGCATTACAAAATATAAGATTTTTAAAAGATAGTAATCTTATAATAATTTATAAAAATAATAAAATATATAATATATTAGATATTCATTATATCATCAATACATATAATAACAGATTAAGTGATATAGGTAATGGTAATATGAATTATATAGATAATAAGAATGATAATAAATTAAGTGATAGTATTATATCAGATAATATAGATAACAGTAATATAGACAATACTATACCAAATAATACTAAATCAAATACTAATACTATATCATCTGATATAATAGTGAATAGTTATTATTTTTCTAAGAATGAAGAATGTATTATAATAAAATATTCTATAAAAAATATTTCTATAGAAGAGAATATATCTTCTAATAGAAAAATAAGTAAAGATTATATTCTTATGTATAATTATCATAAAAATAAAATATTATATATTCTAGAAGGTAATGGAGATATAATAGATAAATATTATGTAGAAAATAATAAATATTATAAAATAGAATATAATACTATGAGTAATAATATAAGTGATAGAGTAGAAGAGAATGATATGAGTGATGGTATAAATGATAATAGTATAAATGATAGTATAAATAAAACTACAAATGACAATACAAATAAAACCACAAACATAATTATAAATGATAATACAAACATATCTACCAATATAATTACGAATATACTACCAATGGATCATGTATTAGCTATGGGTAATATAGAGATAAATGATAACAAATACAATTATAAATATTTAGATAACAATAGATTAATAGTTGAAAATGAAAGAAATAAACATACACAAACATTAAAGATAGAAGGTGATAAGATAAGATTGTATATTTACAATAATATATTATATTTCTATATAAAAAGGAAGAGTGGTAATATGAATAAGAATTTTATACAGGTTGTAGAAATAATAGATAATATGAATAATAATACAATGTTAAATATCAGTGTTATTGCTGTAGGAGAAATGGAGAGTATAAAATTTTATGACAATGGATTTATTTATGGTGGAGAAAGTAAATTATTTTTATATGAAAAAATCAATAAGAGATATATTAGGATAAATACTATAAAAAATGTATTAATGGAAGAAGTGCTTAATGATGATGTATTTATTAATTTGACAGAAAAAAATACAAATAGTGAAATATTTGATATTACGTCAGATGGATATTATATTGTTTATGATTATGAAAATGATGATGTTGTGTTATATTTGAAAGATAAAATTATAAGAAGAAATAAACATATTAATTGCAATGGGATATTATTTTCTTCGGAATTTCATAGTAAGCATAGTAGATTGGGTGCTATATATTATATATCGTATTCTAATAATTTAATACAAATGTATGATTTGAATGGAAGACTTAGATGGAAGTGTGGATGTGATGGTATTATGAATATAATATTTAGAGGATATCCACAATGGTACAGTACATCAGAGAATATATTAGAGTGTGTGTCTGAGAATGTATTAGAGAATGAGGTAGATTATACGGTAGAAAGTATAAATCAGAATTATAATAGTTTGGTGGAGAAGTGTTTGGATATAGCAGATATTAAAAATTTAAAGAAAGATTATAGAAGTTTGAGAGAAGAGTGGGTAAGGTTTTTAAAAGAGAAAGAAAAATTGATATAAAAATATTAAATAAAGGGTTAAGTGGGTTAGAGTACAATGCTTATAAGATGAGAATATCAGCTAATTAATAAAAATAAATATTTTAGTAAGAATAATAGGTTTTTATTTGATATATACGTATTATAAATGTTATAAGTATTATGTAAGTAATATATACGTGTTATACGTGTTATGTTATGTAAGTATTATTATTTATTATAAAGTGTTATAAACTATTTTAATTATATTATTTCTCTTAGCTCTCAATTCTAATATAAAAATAATATTACAAATAAAATATCTTTTAAAATAAATACATTATTATTGTTATATATGTAATAATAATTTGATAAAATAATATTATATTTATGAAATTAATGTTTGTCCTTCTAAAAAATACTAAATATAAGAATATTATATTTACAGTTATTATGATATTTTAAATTATAATTATAATACAATAAATATATATAATTAAACATTATAATTAAATGTAACTAAAAGAAACACTTAAATAAATAATTAAAAATATATTCTTATAACCAATAAACTATAAATACATACTTATAAACTATAAATCAAATAATAATATTATAAATCAAATAATAATATTTTTAACCTAACCTATCACCCTTTATGTCTAACTTTGATAATATATTTAATTCTTATACAATCATATATCCATCAATATTCAAAGGATTACATTCAGATATAAATAAAAATTATAATAATCTTAGTATATCTACTAATCTCAATACCAATATACATAATAATGATAATAGTTATAATGATAGAGATAATGAGTGTAATAAAGATATTAACAATAACAACAATAGTAATAATAGTAATATAACTACTAACAATAGTAATATTAATAATATTAATAATATACTTACTACTAATGTATTATTAAATACATGTAAATCTTTGAATATATCATATATTTATAAAAATATATTTACACAGTTACAATATAATAATAATTTTATTAATACATATATAAATTATATAATAGATGATAATAAACAATTAAGATATAATATATCTATAGAAAGTAATAATAGATATAATAATCAATGTGATGATATTAATACTAATACTAATAATACTAACCATACTACCACTAACAATCATATTACTAAGAATAAATTTATAATAAATAAAACATTAGAATACATAGATAATACTACCACATATAAAATATTTATAAATAATAATCCTATAATAAATATAAATAAGATATTTAATTATAAAAATATATTTATAGGTATAGAGGTATATAAATTTTATAATAATAATATAGATGATAGTATAGGTGATAATAAGTATGATGATAGTATAGGTGATAATATAGATAGTGGTATAAATTATAACGAAGATAATACCAATAATAAACATAATACCAATACTAATATCAAACACAATATAATCAATACTATAAAATATACTGTAAAACATATAAAGAATATATTTTATAATCTTATTATATTACCATCTATAAAAATAGATAATATTATTCCTTATAAAAATAATTATAAGATAGATAATTATCTTATAGTTAAATTATCTACTCTATCTTTTATATTTTATAAAAAGATAAATAATTTTATAGAATTATTAATAGATAGTAGTAATAGAGGTATTATATTTAAATATAATACAATATATTCTAATATAAAGATTATGTTATACAATAATAATGATTTAAATTTAGATGGTAATAAGGATTTGGATTTAAATTTAGATAACAATAAATATTTAGATGGTAATACTATTGCTAATACTGATATTACTAATAATATTACTACTATCACTTCTACTGCTATTAAGAATATATTTTATTATTTTATATCTTTTAATCTTGTAATGAATATAGAAAATAAATTATCTGATGGAATTAAATTATTGTTATGTAGTAATATAGATAAAAATAATATAGAATTAGGATTATCTATATCTTATGATATATAATTATAATATGATATCTTATGATATATAGAGAATTTTGGAGGAGAAATTAAGATATAACATAAAAATAAATATTATTTATTTTATATTATTTTTAAGAGAGGATTATATATATGTTTTAGTATATGTATTATATTTGTTATATTTATTTATTTTTAAGAGAGGATTGTCTATATTCTTTTACGATTAATACATATTGCTTTAATTGAGATATATTCTTTTACGATTAATAATGAGTATTCTTTTAATTGATATATATTACTTTAATTGATACATATTATTTTAATTGAGATATATTCTTTTACAATTAATAATAAATATTCTTTTATTTTATAAAATATTATCAATATGATTTATAAAAATATATTGTTAATATGTAGATAACTATAATAATGATAAATTAGACGATAATATATTTATGATTATGAATTATTGTATTGGTAAAAATGTATATGGGTGTTAAGAGATTCTTTGGGGTAGAATGTGTAAATAACAACCTTAAGAAAAGGTTAAAAAAGAATAGAACAAATAAAATAATCATTTAATACATTTTAAATCATTTAAGAGTTCATGAAAATGATTTTTTTTTGATTTTAAATACAAATGATTGAAATATGAGTTATTAATTCCTTTATACTGCGCATAGGTTACTTTTTTAGATATTTTTTAACTATCTCCACGTACTTTCAATAGTTTGGATGTGTGTACAAAGCTCTTTGTATGATTAATTATTTCGTGTATATAATCCATGTTGGATAGTTTTGAATAAGATTTCTAATCATCTGTTATTATTCTTATTCCTATATTAACATTGTTTTGATTACTTTTTTCAATAAATTCTACATTTTTTGTTTCAACATGATAAAACATTTCTTCGTGCTCTTAAAAATGCTACTAATATCCAGAGACTATTTTAGAGATATTCAAGTATTATATTTAGTTTTTTTAGTCTACAGTTTCATCACTTCCATTATGTCATTATACCCACCTATTTATTTTTTTTATTTTTAATTTATCGATCATATAGTTTATTACTCTATAATTTAATTCTGTGTCTTCTATAATACGTTTATGTATTGATTTATTATATATTTCCAATAATACGTGAAGTATTTCGTAGATATAAATAACTTTATTCGATCACAACATTCAATTGCCATTATTACATTTTAAGCATAACTTTTTAAGTAAAATTAATCCATTATTTTTAAATTAAAAAAATTCATATTGTCAGACAATTCATATATTTCTATTAATATTTTGTTTGTTGTAAACATCTGGAACTGTTTCTTTATAGAGTCTTTATTTGCACATATTACAAATATTATCTTTATCTAATTAAAATATAATACTCACAATCAATATTAATTACTTATATAACACTTATATACTTACTAGTTACAATCACATATATAATCATTTATAAATACTTATATATTATTATTTTCACCCTTTTATATTTTTACTTTATGAACAGAACATCCGAATATATCAATCTTACGCATAAACACAGAAATATTAAAAATATTATGTATAAAGATAAAAGAATAGAAATAGATAATAAATTAAAAGAAATAGTAAAAGATATAAAAAATAAATGTAATACAAATATATATGAAATATATAAAATGGAAAGTAAATTAAATAGAATAGAAGAGTTAATAAGTGAGTATAAAACAATAAATAACAATAATAACGATAGTAATAATAGTGTGATTGATAGTGATACTAACAATAATATTAACAATACTAATACTAACGATACTATTACTAACATTATTTCTAATTTAGATAAAAAGATAGTAAATAGTAGAATAGAGATATGTAATAAAAGAATAATAGAATATACTATAAATTATACAGAATGTATGAGGATAATAAATAAAATAAAAATAAAAGAAAAAAACAAAGGGAAAGCGAAAGAAGATAATATAATAACTAATAATAATTACAATAACAGTCATAATAATAACTATGATAATGATAACAATTATAATATCACTACTAATAATCATATCACAGATAATAAGATACCATTATCTTTAACCAAGCAACGTAAACCACTATCTTCTAATTCCTCTGCATTATTAAATGAACAGATAAATGAATTAGGAGAATTAATATCTGATATTTCTATGCAAATAAGTGTACAAGGAGAGAAATTAAAAAGAATAGATGATTTAGTAAGAAATACAGATACAATAGCAGATAAAACAATATATACGATAGAAAGACAATGGAAGAAGATTAAAAGAAGGAAGAAAGATATATTTAAAATAATGGTGATATGGATTATTATTATTTTTGTATTATATATATTATTTATAAAATAATAGTGTGTGGTAATAATGTATGAGTGTATATGAGTGTGTGGTAATATGAATATATAATAGTAATACATATATGATATAGTTATACTAGTAATATAAT
Organism: Spraguea lophii; assembly: GCA_001887945.1. Taxonomy (NCBI): domain Eukaryota; kingdom Fungi; phylum Microsporidia; family Spragueidae; genus Spraguea; species Spraguea lophii. Next base: position 102,365 of record LDOQ01000005.1, on the reverse strand, counting down.
AACAATAAAGATAAATATTATATATGAGTGTATAATAACATAATAATAAAATTTATTTATTTTCATAATGATAATATAACATAGAATAGATTATAATAAATAAGCATAGTAAATTAGAATGATATAGCATAGAATAAGTATAATAGATTAGAATATAATATGTAAAATAAATATATTCTTTTATATCCTTATAATCACATTATACTCTTAGTATCCTTATCACTCTTATAATCACACAATCACATTATACGTTCTTAGTATCACTCTTTTATTAAACAGATTATTTAAAGATGTATAAATAATTATTCTTACTTACTATTATACTTCTATCTCTTATAGATACTGTTTTTATTCTATTATTTATATTATCATTATCATTATCTATTTTTATAATATGTTTTCTATCATTATCTATCTCATATACTACCACTTCTGAATTAAATGTACCTGTGGCTATACGATTATTTCTAACATCTAGTTTAAATCTCTCATAAACCATATTATCTTCAAAAATATTCTCCATAAAGGATTGTGTAGGATTAAATATTTTATAATCAAATAATACATTATTCGTATCTTTAATAACATTCATATTATTCTTACGTAGATCATATGCTGTAATAGAATTAAGATCTCTAGCTATTATAATATTATTATTTAATTGTTTAAAATCTGATATACTTTTAAGAAAATCATGATATCTACCATTCTTATTTTTATAGAATCTTAATACTTCTTTGGATTTATATGATAATCTAAGATCATTTATAGCTATTACACCATGTGATGTACTATATCCTATTAATGATGTATCATAATTAAACAATGTATTATTATTAAAATATGTGTTATTTGTTATTCTATTGTTATTTGTTATGCTATTGTTATTTGTTATGCTATTATTATTATTATTCTTTATGATTCTATTATTATCATCATCATCTATCAATTTACTACTATTATTACCGTTTGTATGATTATTATTGTAATAAATAAATTTACTACTGGTAATAACATATTCTAATTCTTCATGGTTATTAGGTTTTATATCTAAGAGTGTAATATTTTTATAATTAATAATATTCCATAGTTTAATGGTAAGATAATCAGAAGATATCATAAGATTATTATCTGTGTTTATAGTGTTTATGGTATATGGATGTGATATCGAATTACTAAATAATAATTTAGTATTATTAGTAGTATTAGTGATAGTAGTATTAGTATTGGTGTTATTATTGTTATCATTATTAGAGATAGTATTAATTATATTATTGTTGTTATCATCTATCTTATCTATATTATTATTATCTATTTTATTATTGTTATTACCATTATATATTTTAGCATTAGTATTGGTATTGAAAATATTATAAAATTTATTTTTTTTGTCTTTGACATTATTTATGATTTTATTATATGTACTCTCTCCATCTTTTATATTATATATTTTTATATTTCTTTCATTTGTAGATACTATGGTTCTATGTGTAGTACCTGTGTTTATTTCTGTTATAGCAGTTATACCTTCTGGTATATCTGTATTTTCTAAACAATCAAATTCTTCTTCATGTGAAATATATTTATGCATTAAATTATAATAAATATTATTATCATTTATATTATACTTATTATACTTATTGGTATTATTATTATTGACACGATTACTATCTTTTTCTTCTTTGTCGTTTATATTATTTTTATTACACTTATTGGTATTATTACTCTCTTGTTCTTTATTAATATAATTATATGTTATATCTTGTTCTTCTCTATTATTGTTATATGCTATATCATCATCATCTCTATTATTGTTACTTTCTTCAAATATGTATATCTTTCCATCGGTTGATCCTGCTATAATATCTGTGTTGTTGCATAAATAATTATTTTCATTTATACTTAAAATATAATCTGTATTTGTTTGTTTATTTTTAAACAAAATAGATTGGTAGAGTTTATACATTTTAATAGGGTAAAGAAAAAATATAAATAATTGTAAATGTAAAGATAATGTGTAGGAAGATCGTAATGTGGATAGTAAATGGAAGGGTAAATTTTATATGTGGATTATTTTATTTTTTTAAAAAATATATTAAGAATTTATTGTTTTAATGATATTTTTAAAAATTGAAAATGAAATAGAAAAAATAGGGGTAAAAATATTTAAATTTGGAATAAAATAGAATAATTGGTTTTAATGTTAAATTATATTTACTGTTAAAATTAATTTTATTTTGATTAAAACTGAGTTATGTATATGTATATGAAGAATAATGTTCTGGAGTATAAGATTATTTTATTTTGATTTGAAACTCAGTTATGTAGATGTATATAAATTTCTAATGTTTTAGAATATAAGATAATATTATTTTGATTTGAAACTGAATTATGGATATGTATATGAATTTCTAACACTCCGGTGTATAATATACGATTATTTTGATAATAACTCAGTTAATATAAAGTATTAATATTGTAAAGAATTAATAATCTTATCTACAATAGAATATTTATTATAAATTTATTAAATGATATAAATATTTATAAAAGAATATACTTTTATTTTAAAGTTACGTATTGTTAAAAATACCTATTATAATTTTCATTTAAATTTCTTTGATATTTAGCTCTATTTCTTTTATTTGTAAACCAATTATTTACCTGTTTTAATGATAATTTAAATCGTCTTGCAAGATCAACCTTTTCCTGATCTGAAGGATAATTATCTCTTTCGAACGATGCTTCCAAACCTTCTATTACTTCTTTAGAAAATCTTCTTTGTTTACCCGAAGAATTATATGATTCTCCTGTTTTCATACTGTGTAAATAAGCAATATATTGTTCTAAAACATCTTCTATTTTTTTGACTGTAAAACTATTAACCAAATTTATAGAAGAAATAATAAATTCACGTGTAGCATTTCCAAGAATTGGTTTTACCATAGAACGATTATGGTTAGAAGATTTTGAATTTAATCCCATGTCAACAGTTTTATCTTCTGGTTGATCTAATTCTTCTGGATTGTTAAGTAATTGATAAACCATATTGTTAAATTCTATATATCTGTATCTAATTTCACATAAAGCTTCTGCGATTTTTTGTTCAAGATTGTTTTCCATATGAAGATTATGGAGGGGTAATTTTAATTTTGAGAAAATAAGATTTTAAATTTCAAAAAAAAGGACAATTTACCTAAAAAGTACTTTCTATTTATATTTAAATAAAATAAAATATAGAAAATTTATATTTAAATGAAATAAATCTTTAAATTTTTATCGCCTAATAAAAATTATTCTTATTACATTCTTATCGCTTAATAAAAAACTATTATTATTATATTTTAAAATAATATAAATTATAATATAATAGGAGGTTTGTGTTTATTATTCATTGATAGTATTGACACTTTTTTAATGATTTTTTATTTATTATGAAAAATAAGATTTTTTTTAAAATAAAAATAAAATATAGTAATTGAAATACAAATTCTTACGGTGTTTTTTTAAAAATAATAATATTTTTTTAGAGATTTTTTTAAATCTTAAAATTTTCGATTTTTTTTATTTCACAACAAAAAAACCCATAATTTTACAATTAATGAAAGTGTTGTATTTATTAAAAAAGCTACACGATAAAAAAAATATGTCTAATAGACTAAAAAATATAACATCAAATTAAGAATATCTTTTAATTGTAAGATTAATTTGAGAATTTAACATCAATCTAAGAATATCTTTTAAATATACCATCAATTTATTTTAAATATACCATTAATTTAAAAAATATAACACATATGTTACTTATGTCACAATACAACTTTTTAATTCAAAAAAAAGAATAATAATTTTTAAATATAAATGACATTTTATAAAAAAATTAACACAAAAAAACAAAATAAGAAAACAAATAATCGTACAATAAGAAAATTTCTTTTTTTTATAAAAATAATTTTATTATTCAAATCAAAATGAAAAATGGTATCTAAAATTATAATATAACCCCCCTTAGGATGTATCAGCTTTTAAGAAATATAAAAAACATACTAAGAAAGAAATTATCTGATTTAGATATAAACATAGATAATATAGATATAGATAAATATATAGAAAAATTACCAGAATATAATGAAATACTTAGAATAAAAAATAATGATAATAAAAAACATAGTGATAATGAAGAACATAGACTAAAAAAGTATGATAATGAAAAACATAAATATATTGATAGAGAAATAACTAATATTGATAATCCATATGGTTATGATTTGATAAATTTAAAAGAATATATTAATCATATAGAAGAATATCCATCAAATAAAGAATTAATGGACATTAAGACATATCTTTGGAATATGAAAAATAACAAAAAATAAAAATATTTATAGAATTTAAGTAAATATGATTATTCGTGTATTTTATTGTTTATAAATTTATTTGGAAAAAGTAATTTTATTTATTTTATAAATATTTTGTAAAAAATGGTATGTAGCATTAATTAATTCTTAAAATTATTTATTGTATCTCTCATAGAATTATTAATTGAAAATAAATAAAGAATATAAAAAATAAATAAAGATTATGTTGACCATACAAACATTTGTTTAAATATAATTTAAACATTTTTTATTTCATAATATTTACGATACCACATGAGTGATCAGATGGTATAATTACAATCATAATTTTGAAATATTGATACAGAAGAAGATCTAGATATCCATGATGTTTAGTTATATTAGAAATTTATAATTAACCAATCATAGTTTCCAATAGCATAGTTTCTTCTTTTTATGATATTTATTATTTTCAACTTAATTTTTTTTAATCATTATGTCTAACAAATTGTATTGCTTATTTATTTATTAAATATTATTAAAGATAAAGTAAGATAATATACATCATATGTAAAATTCTAATAACTTGATGCAGAAAGTAAAATGGAATTAGTGTATATCTATAATATACAACAAGTATAAATCAAAAAAAATTTTAAAGATCAAATGAGATAGATTACGTTAGGATACAATCTGTCAGGAAATTTCTATAAATAAAAGTTTCATTTTGAAAATATAACCAAGAATCTAGAGACATGGTCATTCTGAGTGTATGATAATTTTTGAGAAGATAATTTTTATAGGACGAAAATTATTTAGTATCTTTACTTCGTAGTTATTATGCTTATGGAGCGTAATATTTACAAGACCATAGTAATATACTGGCTTCTCTTCCTTTAATAGAAAATATTTCTTTTTAAAAATACAATATTTTAATTTTTTACCCGTAAGTTTTAACATATATTTTTATGATTATTTTAAAAGGTGTATAAATATTCTCATTATTTTTTAAAGTAATATATTGATGTTCTATAACTATTATTAAAGTTTTCAAATTATTATCTTTACCTTTTTTTTGAAACTTATATTTTTTAAAAAATGAAATTTTTTTCTACCCTAATGGTAAAATCTAAAGGAATAAAAAAAATTGTTGTACCACATCGTCCTTTCGAAAGAGAGCGTTTGGTATCTGAGATGTACATCGTTGGAAAATATGGATTGCGTAATAAGCGTGAACTTTGGACAATCCAGAAGATGTGTGATAGTTTTAAGTTGAGAGCAAAAGATCTTCTTATTACTCCAGATGAGAAAGAATTTACTTTGAGCAGTAGACGTTTATTGAAAAAATTGGCAGAATGGGGAGTATTTATGGAGGATGTTGATTACAATAATAAGCAAAGTTTAACAAATAATCTTGAAAAATTATTGGATTTGGCACCAACTTCATTTTTAGAAAGAAGATTACAACATAGAATCTTTGATCTTGGACTCGCATCATCTGTTCATCAGGCAAGAGCTTTTATTCATGCAAGAAGAGTAAAAATAAATGGAAGTGTGGTTAATAAACCAGGATATTTGGTAAAAGATGGAGAAGATGGATTCATTGAAGTAGTTGAAAGTAAAAGAAGTGCTTTAGTAGCAGCTGAAGAATAAAAATAATTTTTCTCAATATTTTTTAAAAAAAAATTTTTTTCCTAATAAATTTTATTGACTTTCAACTTTATCATAGCTTAATTCAATTATATTATTCATTAGCATTTCTACTGCAGGTTTTGGTCCTTTTGGCTGTCTTTTAAATAGCACAGGTACTTCACCCTTCTTTTCTGCCTCCTCAATTATTTTTTTATTGATTTCCAATCTTTTAAGATATTCATCTTGACACTTACTCTTTCTAATATGTTCTATTCCTACTATAACCTTTCTCTCAACTGTTTTATTAGCCAATATTCTATTGAATAAAACTATAACAGATCCTCTGTTTACTTCTTTAATTATACCAGTTCTTCCATGATAATATTTGTGTGGCATACCTTTGTGAATAGCAGGATTTACTTTGATATCAACATATTCACCAACAGCGTATTGTGTGAGATATGTAGATGTATTTGGCATACCATGCTTTCTGAATGCTTGGGAAAATAAATTACGTGTTTGACGACGATATCCGTGTGAACTAACCATTAAGGGTGGGTAAAAAAATAAAAAAAAATAATTTAAAAAAAGTATTAAATGATGGTAAACTGAAATTTAAAGTAATTAGAATATGTAGCTTGTATTTATTAGAATATAATAAGATATATAATGATATAATTATAAATATTATTTAAATATGTCTAATAGAGAAATACATTTATTTATGAAATGAAGAAAATAATAGATTGAATGATATATTATCATTTTAAATATTTTTAAATTATTAGTAAATATTCCAATTTATAAAGTAATAGTATATTTTATAATAAAAATAATTATAAGAATAAATTGAAAACTTAAATATTTAAATATTTTTAATTTCAATAATTTAAAAATAAATTATAAAAATTCTCTATTTACCTTCTTTTTTAATGACAATTGTAAGAATATTAATATTATTCATAAATCATAGTTTATTATTACAGAAAGAAATTGTATTTGTTATTAAGATATGTTGTTAACCTCTTTATAAAAGAGAGTCTATGGTATGGATATAGATTAAATTTATTTATAATGACAAATAATAAATCTTCAGTATTGTTTGATAAATTTAAATATAAATAATTTTTACTTAAAGTTTATAATAATAATGAAATTACACATACTTTAAATATTTCTTTGATAAACATATCAAACAATATTGAAGGTTTAGAATATTGTATTCTTATCTAAAAATATACAAAAAAGGATTGTAATACGTTAAATAGATTCTTATAAAAGAATAACAGCGAATGTATATTTTTTATCATTTCAAAGTCCAATTAAAAATATTTGAAGTTGGGATTGGATAAAAGAAATAGTGATAAATACTTCATTAAATTATCAGAAAATTGCTTTTGTATTGAATTGTTAAATTAACCTCTATAATATTATTAGAGAATTTTATAATTATGTTAATAATCTTAATATTTATATATTTCTTGGATTGATAATGATAATGAAAAGCTAAAAGACATATAATAAAAGACATTGATATTATCGATGTATTTATCATTAAAAAGTTTATAATTATATTGTAATTCAGATGTAAATAATGGACCTCTCTGTTGACGTTAATTGTTTTAATAAAAGTATTTAACAATACTTATGATATTGATAAAATATCATAGATAAAATAAATATCTATCATCTGTTGATCTGAATTAAGTAAATGATAATTCTCATTATTGTATTTTTTTCACGGATTTTTTATTATATTTAAAAAATAAAAAAATTAAAACATTTTATATTCCAAGAATGAGCCTTCTTTAAAAATTTGATTAAACATCCAGATTTTCTCTTATAATAAAAAAATGAATTAAATGCCGATTGCCTAATTAAAAAATATTTTAATAATTCAATAAACAGTTTTGAAATTACACAAAAACATATTTTTTCTATTGATAAAATATTATTGTTTGATAGAAACTTGAAAAGATCATTTAAAAATGATGGGTATTTTCAATACACATGAGTAACAAGAAAATCGAAAAAAAATTATTTCTTTTCGATTATTTATCCGATTAAGTTTTTTGAAAAAGGTCAGAAATCTTTTAATTGTATCCGTTTTTTCGAAGACAATTGTGGTTTTTGATTTTTGAAATTAACTTTGACTTAAATTCGTAACTACTACAATATTTATGTTAATATAATTTTACCTTGTATTTCAGAATTTTAAGATTTTTCATATGTATACATCGTATATTTTTATAATTTCGATTAAATTCCTTATCTTTTTCACGGTATTAACTAAATCAACAGTTAAACAAAATCCTTTTTACCGATACAGCCAAAGATTGTTATTGAAATTGTCGTTCTAAAGGCATAGCCGTTCTAAATAAGTGGTAATATTAATTAAAAAAGGATTTTCGAGGATGAAATGTCATTAGTACGCGTACTATATATGTAGTTTAGTAGCCATAACACACTAATAGATGAATGAAAAATTTTCTTCTTTTCTAAGCGAAATAAAAGGAATTACATATGATTATACTATTTTAAAAAAATTGTTCATGACAATAACATTATTTTTTCAAAAATATATTATATTGTGAATATTATCAAAGGATTATTTGTAACACAATATTAAATAAATCATTAAATTTAAAAATAAAAGTTTTATTAAGCATTCTTCAAGTTAATCCTGAAAAAATTCACTATTCCAAGAATCCGGATTTTTTTTCCAATTACCATATATGCGTAACTTTACCTGTCTCCCTCCCAAATAAAATAAAACAATACCGATAAATAAAAAATGTTTTATGATTTATAAAATAACTAACGCATATATCTAAAACTTTAGATCACAATTTAAAAATAAAACCCTTTCCTTTAAATTTTGATAAAAGATCATTAACTACACTATACAAAATATTTAAGAGTTTAAAATATTATAATACCAAATCATTATTATTATACAAATAAAATATTTACTAATTTAAAAACACTAACGAATTTATTATATTTGTTACCTTAAGAATTTCTTTTATTGTCATTTTCTTTTCTGTCTCACAATAAGCTATAGTTACATGAAATTTATTTTTTCCTAAAAGTAAATGACTAATATCAATATATAACGCTTTCCACGTTATTCCAATTTTATAAACAGTTACTTTTTTTAATTCACCTTCTATAACATAGTATTTTAACATACCATCCTTATTTCTAATATTATATTTTTTGGAAAGAAAGCTAATATGAGGATAGTAACTAGATTTAAACTTTCCCATTTCATAGTAATTAACAAACTTTTGTGATGTTACACGTATTATCCAATATAATATTGATGATACAGATAGTTTTTTAGATTTAACTTCATGTGGAAGAACGTTAAATGATATAAAAAGTATGAAAGGATTTTTAAATTCTTTATCAATTATTGTACTCGGAAGGAAATATCCTTTTAATTTTATATTTTTAAATACTTCTAAAAACAAATTTAAATATGATATTTTATAATTATTTGCACACCTTACCATTAATTTTAATACAATACCTAAAGAATTTTGTAAATATACATATAAATACCCTTTCGCAGTACTATTAAACTCATAATATTCAAAATCAATAAAAAATACACCTTTTTTTAATTTTTCTGCTATTTCTAAAGCGGAATAACCATTATTTATTTTAATATTGATAAAAAAATAATCCTGGTATTTTTTTTCTGGATGTAATCTCACATAATAATCATTTGTATATTCTAAAGCTTTTAATATATCACCATCGATTATTCTTAAGCAATCATCATAAACAACAGTACAAACACTGTCAACAGCTAACATGTATTTATAAAACTTCGATTATGTATAATTTTTAATTTACATTATATATACCTTTTTCAAAATTTGAATTCTTCGAAATTTTTTAATTAACGGATTTGACCATAAATATAAATATTTGATACAAAAAAAATAAAATATAATAATTTTATATTTAAATATTATTATAAAGTTGTAGATATAAGATAATAAACAATAATATTTTTATATTATATATTTAAGTATTGTTACTAAGTTTTATAAAAGATAATTATTTTATAAATAAAATATACATAATCTTATTTTAGCGCGTGCGAATATAAAAGTTAAAAGATAAAAAGAAAATCAATAAGGAAGAGATACTATACGTAGTTAATTTCTAATTCTATTTCTTAAAAACAACGTTTATAAATACAAAAATAAATATGATTATAAAATATTTAATTATGTTATACTGACTAACATATAATTATATTCTTTTTTAAAAATATCACTATATTCATAACACTTAGATATATTTTATTTTTTAAATAACGTTTTGGTTGCGTTAAAAAATAGTTTTACTATATTAAAATGAAATTGTTTATTCATTATAACACACAATATATTTATACTAATTATTTTCATTACAAATATACATTAACTTTGTTTTATTTTTTTATTTTATAGTATTAGAAAATTTCTTTCTTGTTAATCTTAATATGATGATTTCTTTTTTCTTTCTATATTTTTTTGTTTTCCATTAAGGGAGGATAAAATTTTCATTCACCTAATATTATAGTTTTACAACAACTATATTATTATTTTAATCATTAATTAATATAAAGATATAATTATACTAGCTAATCATTATTTTAATTTATCATTAGAATTAGGATATAATAATATATAAAATACAGAATAAACCCTTTGGATTCGCTTTATCTCATACTTCCTCTATTTCTGTTTTTAGTTTTGAAAATAACTTTGAATTGAGGATTCAAATATAATAATTTAAATATTTTGTTATTTCTCAAAACATTGTTGATAGATTTGTTTAAAGATTAACAAATATTTAATAAAAAAATATCAAAGAAGTAAGTGTATTATATATGAATGTATAAAGAATAAAAAAATACCAATGGTTATAAACCATCTAGAAATGATATTAAAATCATATAGAAATAATAATTTTATATAAAAGTTATTATTTTAATGTAAACCATATTAATCTCATTATAAATAATATTAGAATTGTATTATTTATCATTATAAAGCATCCCGCATTCTCATCTTTCGTTTTACCGCCTTTATCATTTTTATCATTATTTTTTTAATATATTTTTTACCCGCAAACAAATGCAGAATGTTGATGGTTTTATTTTTCAATATGTCAATAAGAAACCAGAAAATGCTATTAAGAATAAGAAAGTTTGTAACAATGTACAATCTAAAGATATAGGTTTTGAATATTGGACCAAGGATGGTGTAAAGAGAAAAATAAATGATGAGAAGAGTAATAAGGTGTTAAAAGAAGATATATCTTTTCAATTTAATTTTGGAAAATATAATGATAAAACTAAGAAAGGAGGAAAGAAGAATATAAAAGAAAATAATAAAAATAATGATAAAAGTAAAGTAGATAAAAATATAAAGAAAAAAATAATCAATAACAAAAAAGATAATAAAATAAAAATAAAGAAGAATGAGGAAGAAACAGAAAATATTATTAAAGATACCAATGACACACAATTAAATGAATCTATGATAGATATTAAAATAGAAACTAAAAAAGATATAATTGATATACCTATCCCACCTAAAAAAAATAATATATCACCATTAAAATATTATGAAATAGTTGATAATTCTTTAGATTTAGAAGAAAAGATAATAGGATTAATAAATTATAGTGTAGATTTTATATGTGAACGAGAAAAAGATAAAGAACTTGTAGAAATAAGTAAATTAATAAAAAATAGTATAAAAGATATAAATTTGAAGAGAGAAGCCAAGGTTGAAGAATTAGATAGAGAATTAGAAGAAATAAAAGAAGAAATAGTAAAATGGGAGGAAGTTAAAGAAGAAATTTTCGAGAAAAATATCGTAGAAATAAAATCTTTTGATAAAGTAACGAGGAAAGAAGATGCGTATGAATTTAAAGATTTCAATTACAAAGTAAATAAATTAACAGATGCTATGGTTGTAATAAGAAAATATGTAAAAAATGCCAAATCTAAATGTGAAGATATGTTTAAAAAAATGTTTTCTTTCATACACAATGGAAGTACAGATCCTTTATTGTTGTTATCTGCTCTTTCTAAATTAAGAATCAATTAAATGTTTTTAAATTTTATTTTTTCTTTTCTTCTGAAATCTGAAGGAATTATTTTTTATTTTTTGAAAAAAAGATAACGATAATAACATAATGTTGTGTATTTAGATTTTGTTTTATTCCAAAGTTAAAATAAAAATCATCTATATCTGTAAAAGAATTTTGTATTGATTACTGATCTATTAATATCATACGATGAAAAATGTTAAAATTTTATAAAAGTACGAAGTAACGTATATTATACGTAAATTCCTAATATCTTAAAATATAAACTAAGATTATATTAATGGAGACATAAAGAAATAATTTAATGTAATTGTATTATATTGTTTGTAACAGTTTAAGAAAGTTGATATATCAATAATCAAATAATTTTATGAAAAGACACGCAATACATAATCTTTTAACGAAAATGTGTTTATTAAAAATTTAGGAAACGATACAGAAACAATGATATATTTTATTTTGCTTAGAAGAACAAAATAATTTAATATATAATTTATTCAGTCGGTATTTTTATCATCTTAATTTTTATATTTCCTATAAAATCATCTAATCTTATGAAATTCTTCAATCTAAAATTTTTATTTATTACAACAAGATCAGGTTTTGTAGTCTTTAATGCTCTATGTAGTTTATTTTGATCTTCTTCGTCCATAACTATTGTTATTATGTCAGATATATTGGATATTTTTTTTATTTGTTCAACAGTTTCTTTTATTCTCTTAATATTTTCTTCTTTTCTTATTTTATTGATGAATGGAGTAAAAATAAGAAATTGTGAATGTGTTATTATTGGATAATCGGATAAAATAAATATCAAAGTTATTTGAGAAATTTGAATATTTTCTTTTATCCATGATATAAAATTTAGGTTATGGGTGGTGGAAGAAAGAATGAAAGAAATTTTCATGGGCAGAAATAGTATAGGAAATATCAAGAAATAAGGAGAATATCATGATCAATAAAGGAGAATATTCAAATAAAAAATTATTTATTTTTACAATTCAAATCCTTCATATGCTTCAGGTCTTTTATTATTTTTCTTTATTTCTAATTCATCTTTTGTGTTTTTCGAAGAAACCTTTATTTCTGTTTCTATTTTAACATTCTCTTCTTTTTTTAAATTATTTTTTATTTCATATTCCTGTGATATTATTACTTCTTCTATTTTATATTCATTTCTAATAAAATTTTTTACAAAAGTATAAAAATATAATTCTGCTATTTTTTGTAAATTATCATCTGTATTCATATTTTTGATTAAATACTCTATATTTTCATTTTCTAATTTTTTATTTTTATATTGTTCTCTTAATTTACACAATTCTGCTTTATTTACCGATGGTAAAAGAGATTTGAAAATAGAAGTTAAAAATAATTCAAATATCTTTTCATCTCTAAAAATACTAAAATATAAAAATATTTCTCTTTTTAATAGTTCAACAATATGATGAAGTATTTTATCTTGCAAACATAAAATATTTCTATTGATTTCTATTTTACGTATTCTTAGAAAATTAATTTCAAAATATTGTAAATCATTAAAAATCATTAATGCTTTTCTGATCGTGGTATTTCCACTAATACTTATTGAGTTTTGTTTTATTTCATTCATTATTTCTTTTATAATAAATTTTACGATTAATTCTTTCAATGTTTTTATTTTATTTTTTATGTTTTCATCATTTCCTTTATCGAAATAAGATTGTGAGTATTCTAATTCCTCTAAAACGAAAAGTAATTGTTTACAATCGAGATTTTTTAAATTAGATTTGTGCTTCTCAATTTCTTCTATTATTTCGTAAGGTCTAAGAGTTTTGTCTATTGATTTTAGTTCTGTTTTAATGTCATTTTTCTCTGATACTAATTGTTTAAATTTTGACAATGTTTCTTCGAATTTCATGGGATGGAGAAAGAAAATCTGTAAAATGATGATATTTGAATTTTAGATAAAGGATTATAGGTCCAGACTAATAAAGGATCAATAAAAATTAGTTAAAAATATTTTATGAAACAAATAAAAATTTTTGCAATAAATAAAATAGCCGAATAGGGGAATCGAACACCTGACCTTCAGTTTACAAGACTGACGCTCTACCTCTGAGCTAATTCGGCTTGAAAATGTTGATATTAAATATATTTAAAAATGTCCAAATGTAAATAATCAGAATATTTCATCAGATGATATATAGAGTAATAATATTTTATATTTAAACTTCACTCAAAATAAAATATTTATGATTATTTTTTTCAATCATTTCAAAATTAAAATTTTTAAAAATTTTATTAACAATTAATATTATAATGGTTCTATATATGTATTTAAAAAAACAAAAAAAAACACTTAATTTTTGTTGTAATGACATATTTTATATTTTGATATTGAAAATTTATATTAAGACGTTTGAAATTAAAATAACATAATTCAAAAATTAGCATAATACATTTCTGTTATATTTTCCTTTTTAAACTTTTTATTTCTATTATCATAATCAAATTTCAAAATTACTCAAAAGGTAAATTATATCATATATAAAATTTTGAACAAAAAATAATAAATGAAAAGTGTTGGTGTTATTGGGTGTGGAGTTTGGGCTACAACATTAGCCATATCAATTTCCAAGAATGTAAAAAAACTTAACAACTATAAAAATAATGTGTATCTTTGGACATTTGAAATACTAATAAATAGAAGAAAGTTATCAGGAATAATAAACAAAGAAAGAGAAAATGTAAAATATCTTCCTGGTGTTTATTTGCCCGATAATATATTTGCTGAATCAAACCTATCTATAATTCTTTCAAAATCAGATATATTATTTTTTGCTATACCACAAAAATATTCAGAAAAAATAATTAAAAGTATGAAAAATATATTAAAACCAAACGTTTTTATATTTTGTATAACAAAAGGTATATATTATGAAAATCAAAAGTTAATAGCATTTTCATCTTATTTAAAATCACATCTTAATATTAATTGTGCAGTGTTAAAAGGTTCTGAAATATTTTTTAAAGCCGAAGGTGGGTTTATTGGGACATTAACCATCGGATCAGATAATCTTAAATATAAATCCATAGCAGACGAAGTTCTTAAAAGCAATGATTGTAAAATAAAATTTACACAAAACCATGAATTTTTAGATTTTATACACTCATTATCATCAATATTATCTTTTTCAATTGGGATATTTGTTGGGTATAATACAACTTTAGGTGAACGAATAGAATTTATGAGAAATTATACATTTGAAATTGTAAGATTATGTAAAAGTATTTATTCGGATATATCTACAAATTTTATAAATGAACATATCAATGTTAAAGAGAACATCATAAATATTTTCTCGGGAAGAAATTTTTATTCAGGGAAAATTTTAGCAGAATTACAATTGAAACCTAACAATATCGATTTAATCTTTAATGGTCAAGTAACGGATGTTTGTGAAACAATATTCGGTATATATAATTATATAGAAACTTGTAAAGCAAAAGAAAAATATCCTATTTTAACATGTGTTTATGAAATATGCTTTTTAGAAAAAAATTCAAAAGACTTATTAAAATATATGTCAGATGGAGGTTATAAATAAAAATGTAATTATATTATGTATTAAACCGATTTATTAAATGTTATATTTAAGTATGTTTGATATTTTGTAGTCAATTGTTTATTTAAATGTCATATTAGGGTATAGCGAAGATATATGAAAATAATTACAAAAATAAAATACAATATTAAGAAAAATTGTAAATGAAATAAAAGTATCTAATTTTTAGATGTAATGATGATTTAATAAATATTTTATATAATAAAACCTTCTTAAGTTATTTTGTGATACTATGAGATTGGTAGTTTTTTGAAGTCGTATAATATACATATACCATTTATAATCAAAATTTTTTATCTCTTAATAATATGGAGAAAATTTTACATGCATATTATCAGTGCATTACTACTACTCTTTTTATCAATAACAAGCATCTAAGATACAGGATAAGGCTATTTTGAGAACTTTTTATTTTCTAAGAAAATATCCGAGATTATCACATAATTAGAACACCATACATCTAAAAATTCTATTCTAATATCTGCTTGGATTAGTACTTTTTTAAAAAATAATAATACGAATATGATTGTTACTCAAGTTTATTTAAAAGTTCAAAACGTTTAATGTTGTATATTCTTGATAAAAAGATAATTGAAATGGTAGACATTATCAGAATTGTAACAACATTACTGCTTTAATGATATATCAATAAAAAGAAAAAAGTATATTATAAAGATGCGAGAAAAAATCATATTAAAAAGGATAATTGTCAATGCGATCTCATGTAAGATATTTTGCATTTGTGAAGCCATTTATTTTTTAATGTTAAAATCCACATTTTAACGAATAAATATGTGGATTATGGTTACTAATAAAGGAATTGAAAATATTAGATATTTTTTTAATAAAACTTTTATTTATAGAAATTGTCTTGTTAGTTACAACCTATCGTGGTCTATGACCTTTGATTCTGGTACACTTAAACTTATACTAACCAGTTATTGCCATAGATATGTATTAATCCCATCATATATTATATTTCTGTGCATGAGGATTCAGAATATAATGTAATCATCATTCTATAATTTTTAATGAGATTTTTTCTTGGCTTATTACTGCTTGAGCCACAAATCAATACAAGAATTACAATTGTACCTGGAAATATTACTTTAATCTAATAACATGTCCAGCATACAAAGAATAGCCAAAGCTATGCTATTGACTCCCATCCACTCAACATCCTTTCCTTTCTTTTCTTCTCTTCTAACTTTTATTTTTTT
Source organism: Spraguea lophii (assembly GCA_001887945.1). Lineage (NCBI taxonomy): Eukaryota > Fungi > Microsporidia > Spragueidae > Spraguea > Spraguea lophii. The sequence goes on along the minus strand of LDOQ01000005.1, from coordinate 85,448 downwards.
TTGAAAATTATTTCTGGTGGAGAATTCAAATCCGCTAGGCTTGTGATGTGGTTACCACCCCCTAATCGCCAAGCCAAACGGGTTATAATAAATTCCCTTATAATGGAATACCTATTTCTGGATCAACAATTTAAAAAGATATAATTCATCGTAAAAGAAATTAACAACAACAAATAAAACATAATAAGTATTTAAATTCCAAATTTGAAGATATTCACAATATTAGAAATAAAACGGAATATAAAAATATTTTAATTTCAAAGAAAAACAAAATAAAGAAATAAATACTGTATTTTCTATTAAATTTTTTCACTGTTATGTAAGATTTAAAAATTTACTAATTATTGACCCTATGGCAACAACAAAAAGAGTAGAATTTAGAATTCCTTTACCATTTCACATAGATAAATATTTGGTAGGACAACTATACACAGTAGCACATATGAGTCAGGCAGAAGCTAAAAAAGGATCACCTATCCAAATTTTAGAAAATTATGATATCAGCCATGAAAAGTATGGGGAATGCAGGAAAACTAAAAAACTACTAAATATATCTAAAAAGGTACCATCTATAATCAAAGCTTTAGTTCCCAAGAAAGCACTTTTAATAGAAGAAATTGCATACAATGCATTTCCAAATTGTGTAACAACATACACAAACCAACAATTTAAACCAGAGAAATTTAATGTTTCAATTACGTCAACACATTTAAATGGATATGAACAACAAGAAAATGTTTTTGGAATTGAAGAAGAGGAATATAAGAAAGTAAAAAAAGTAATTTTAGATGTAAGTTCTAGTCCTGTAGATGAAGAATATGACACTAGAATAGCCATAGTAAATCATATGGTATGTCCTATGAATGAAAAGTGGATTGAAAAACAGAAAGAGAAAAATTTACCAATGATGTATTGTTATAAACTTGTAGAAATAAATTCTAATATATGGGGAGGATCTATTATAGCTAAAGGTGTTATATCAGAATTTTCCAAAATGTTCTTAGCTTTTCACCAACAGCTTGTGTGTACAATGTGTGAATGGGAAAATATGAATTTAGATGCAATAAGAGTGTTAGAAGATAAACTGAAAGAAGAATTGGAACAAGACAAAGATAAAATTAATGAAAATATTGAATAAAATATCTTTTTTTTTAAAAATAATTTAATAAAAATTTTAATATAATTTATTATTACAAATTCAAATAATAAATTAAATATGTTTACTACATGGTTCCTTTAATTAGAATATACCCACATTATGTTTTTCAAATTCTTAAAATTTCATACACTATTACATCTCATTAATCAGAATAATAAAGTCAACTAAAAAATCTAACGAGAAATATATTTCTTATTTTTATATATTGTTTTGAATTGCAAATTAGATTATAGATATTTGAAAAATATCTGGGAGTAGTTGATTCAAATCTTTTGGATATAAAATCAACGGGATAATAATAGCATAGTATTATATTCGAGTATTCAGTTTTATTATTACAATATAATAATATTTGAATGGCATATGAAAAGATTTTACATTGATTAGTAACCCAGACAATGTATTGCATGAACAAAGTTAGGAATTATATAAAAATAAGAACAGGTGGTAATTATAAATTATATGTAAATCCTAAACAATTTGAATATAAAGTAAGGTAAGGTTAATGTATATACTGTACATCTGGCAATTATAAATCAAAATAACTTCAGTAAATCTAAAAATTATAAACAGTGATAAGTTATAAGCCGATAAAAAACCTCTATGAATAAAAGTTCCAATTTTTTAAATGGCTTACAAGATTCTTATTTCAATTTTATATTTTCTTTGATTCAATTTGGAATTTCTTCATTCCAATTTGATCCTCAAAAAACAAGTTCTTATAATCAATACAAAAAAATGATTAATCAAAAAAAATGTGATATTCAAAACTCCGAATTAAATAAAACCATTAATGATATTTTTATCATAATTTGAATTAAAATAAATATTCTTAAAATTATTTTTAAAATATTGAAATATAAAAGTAAAATGGATAAAAAAGATAAAAAGATGTTAAACGTGTGAATATGCTAGATAATATTAAGGTATTTATTCGTGTCCTTGTGAATAATCAGCCTTCTTATTTTAGTAACTATTTTTTTATATTAAACAATAAAGACTTGTTTTTTGAGGATGAAATTGAAATGAAGAAATTTCAGTCCCGCCTGGCCCAGTGGTCGTGGGGTGGTAACCAAACCCCAAGCCTGGCGGGTTCGAATCCCTCATCCAGAAAAAGTTTTCAAAACAAAAAAAAATAAGATAAAATAATAATAAATGCAGAAGAGAAGAAAAAAGGTTGTTGAGTGGGTGAGGTTTCGATAGCACAGCATAGCTGTGCTTTGTATGACGGCCCCGCTACTAGATTAAAGTAGTGTTTAGCTGATGTAGTTGCAATCCCTGTATTGATTAGTGACTCGGCCAATACTATGCAACGAAAGAGGCTGGGAATTCCTTAAGAGCTGGAAGTGGGGGCGGCGACGCGCACCATACGCAAAATCCTAACACTCTGGAGCATAAGGTAAGATGAGATTAATGCATATCTGTAGCGAAACCAGTTAGTACAAGTTTAATGTCGCTCGAGGAACCGAAGGTCACAGACCATGGTAGGCCGCAACCGGCCAGGAAGCTTTGATAAATAAAAGTTTCATTCGTAAAAAAAAAATGAAGAAATTTCAAATTAAATAAAAACCTGTAACTTATAAATAATGAATTAAAATACCATGTATTTAATGAACATAAAACTTTTAATAAATAAATATTTTTTATAATTAAAAATGGTTATGTAATTTTACCTTAAAATTTATTTTTTTAACCGTTGGGACAAATAATAATTAGTCATCAACCTCTAATAAGAGCAAAAGATTTTATCATCTTATGATGTGGAAAATATCCATTAATGCCAATAGAAATAAATGTAACATCTTACTTTTTGTCAGAAAAGAAGAATTATATTATAATTTTCTGTTTTTTTAAACAGTTGTTCATTTATTCCTTCTTTTTTTCATAAATATTTTGAAATTATACGTATTTATCATCACAAAGAAGAATTATAATAGATAATACATTATTTAATTAGTTGTCATTTTAACATGATTCGTATTTGTAACTAATTAGACGTATTTAGAAAAAAAATCAATTAGTGACAAGAAAAATGATAACGTAATTAAATTTACAGGAATAAAATTAAATTGTATATGTGTAGAACTAAAGCAATATATATTTTTCTATTTTTATATAAAAAAATCAATATAATGGGACAAGATAAATTATGATAAAAAGGAAGGAATAATAGAATTCATAAAGAAAATTTAACATGAGAAATACTTTGAGAATTTATAAACACTGTAATTTATTAATATATTTTTGACAAAATAAAAGACTTACCATATTTGAACAAATTATAATACCTTAGATTGTTATGCCAATTCTCTATCATATCTGATGTTAAATAGGAACCAAACGATTACGCTTACTGTTTAAAACATGCAAAATGCAGAAATATGGAATATACAATACCGACTATTTAATGTCGTTGAAATATAACGTACCCATCCAAAAAGATAACGGCGCTAGGAATATAAAAGATCCATTATGATTTCAAAAATAAATTCCATGAATTATATAGTTAAAATTATGAAATCGATTAGAAAATATAAATAATATGAATGATTTGATCAAAATATGTTTATTATATGCAAAATAACTATAAAATATTTGTATATATATTGAAAAACTATATTACGATTTGTTATATAACCAGGTCGATGGAATTAGATTTTTATGAATATGCTATAATTTTAATTTGTTATAAACGCATTTTGAGCATTTGTATTCATACCTAAAAGATAAAAACTTGATATCCAAGAAAAGAATCAAAGTTAAAAATAAGATTGTTGTTTTTGTGACAGAAACCCATTAACTGTTTGGTTTTTTGTTTTAAATACCATTGACTAATGTTTATTTTTCGAATATATTACTTTTGTTAAAATACTATTAAGTATTCAAAGACAGTCGAAATATAATGATCTAATTCGATCGGTGCACACAATATATTTTTATCGATATGCATTTACTTTATTATATGCAATAAGATTTTATCGTTTTTTGAGGTTTAATAAGTTTTGTTTACGAGTTTTCTAATTATTTTTCTTCGAACATAGGGTAAAAAATCGTTTATTTAAAATTTTTACTTAATTAATATTTGATAATTTTTGAATATATTATCTAAAGCCTCTATTATTTTTGTTCTTACCCTTATAGTATAATCCACACGCATTACAAACTTGTTTGTTTTCTAGAATTCGCCAAGCCGGAGATTTCTTTGCCCCACAAAGAAAACATTCTCTTTTCTTCCTTTTCTTGTATGATGTTTTTTTAACATTCGCAATTGTGCTCTTTAATTGGCTATTATTCCGTCCACGAATTTCATGTATAGACTTTTTAATACATTTTGAACTATAATTCTCAACTGGATTCGAAAAGATTTCTTTTGTTGGATGTGGGGCATTGCCACGTTTACCAGCATGTGAAAATAATAAATTTTGAATATTCTCATAAATTGAATTATTATTATCATAGCTATTTAAATAACGACCACCGCTTATATTTATTTCATGAGAATTTTGTTTTTCGTCAACAAACTTATTAATATCATATGTACCTTTTGAAATTATATCATCTTCATTAAATTGATTAGTATTTTGATTATACCTTATGTTTTTTTCAATTCCTCTCAATCTTGTCATAAAATTAATTAGATTCATCATATTATAGCTGCCGCCCATAAAAAACCGCACATTTTCCATGAATTTTGGACTATTGTATAAACAATTGCATATCTCATGTATATTCCCCGACCTTATAATATAAACAAGTCTAACAAACATACATTTGGTATTTTCATAATAATGCACGCTTCTCATGTTTGCCCTTAGTGTTTTTATAAAGATTTTTATTGCATACAGCTCCATACATTTCATATGATTAAACCTTGGTGGTGAATAACCTGTTTTACAATGTAGAAACAACAAAGAATCCAAAAAAAGACTAACAACCTCAACAGCCTCAAATAAGGAAGGTTCTTTCAGTTTATTTCTAATGTTTTGTTGTTTATTCGTATTATCATTAGATTGATCATTGTTCACCGCCATTGCTGTGTAGAAGCCCCCAAGATATTTATATTTTAATTTGACAGAAATAAGATTTTTTTATGAGATCTTTACATATATATATTTTTATTTCTATTTATATATTTTAATTTAAATGTTATTTTTTCTTACTATATATAGTATTGTTTTGTTAATGACTTAAATGAATAATTTTTTAATATTTAGAACAAAAATAATCTTCTTGGTTTTATTACGAAGGCAAAATACAGAAAAATGTATTAAATTGAATAAAATATTTTATGAAAGACATATTTTTGAATTTTTTATTTTAGTTTGAAATTTAAATAAAAAAATAAAAAAATGATTTTTTTTGACCTTTTTTTTATACTATAAATCATTATAAAAGGGATAGATACATACGAGTTTTGTTTATGAAATTTAATAAACAAGAGAATAAAGAAATTTCTTTCATTTCTTTTTTAAAATTTAGAATATAAATATTTTTTTAAGTAATTATTTTCATTTTTCTATCCATATAATTACATATAAAATACATTTTATTTTCACACTTCAATTATTTTTCTATTGTTTTAAAGTCTTAAGATTTGTATGGAGATTCACACAGAAGCATTTCTTATAATCTATGTATAAAGTTTTTTTATTTATTTGAAGTAAACACAAAATAAATATGTCATAACAAAGAATAATGTATATGAAGATCAATATTTTGAAAATAATCATATTTCTTATTTTTTGTAAAAAACACGGGTTGTTTTTTTAAAATATATTTGTTTTAACATCCAGACAAACTTATAAACTTGTTAAATTATAACAAAACAAGTAGATTATTTTTGAAATAATTTTTTATAATAATGTTTATTTTTCAAAAAAAATGATTTTATTTTTTATCAGAGGAAGAGAAAATCTTTTAATCACCTATTATCGGACCCGTTGGCCCAGTGGTAGTGGGGTGGTCCAGACCCCAAGCCTGGCGGGTTCGAATCCCTCATCCAGAAAAATTTTCAAAAAAAAAGAAATAATAAGTAGAAGGAAGAGAAAAAAAGTGTTGAATGGGGGAGGGTTCGATAATGTAGCATTATCGGTGTCTCGCATGACGCTCCATTACTAGATTAAAGTAGTGTTTAGCTGATGTAATTGCAATTCTTGTATTGATTTGTGACTCGACCAATATTATACAACGAGAGAGTCGGGAATTCCTTAAAGGTTAGGCGGAGGCGGCGACGTGCACCTGACGCAAAATCCTAACATCCTGGTGCATAAGGTAATATGAGATTAATGCACATCTGTAGCGAAACCAGTTAGTACAAGCTTAGATTCGTTTGAGGAACCGAAGGTCACAGGCCATGGTAGGCCGCAACCGACCAGGAAACTTTAATAAATAAAAGTTTCATTAATAAAAAAAAATAATAATACATTCTATGAAACCATAACGATTACGAGGCATTATGATATCGGAAATATTAGACTTTGAAACACGGGTAAGTTATTGATACACCGGTTGTCCATAGTGCAAACAATTCCTGCCATTTTTACCATTCATTCCCAATGGTGATTTATTCAGATTCCTCAAAGAATTTATTTTACTAGGATCCGTAATACATACTGATTTTCATAAATCATATTTGACATTATCTCCCAGGATATACCCATCATACGCATTCAAGAGGATTAGTTGCAAGAACAGGAATCCATAAACTGTGTAGCTGAGTAGTCGTAAGGTGATCCCAGACCCAGCGGATTCAAATTCTTCATTCTGAAGAATTTTAAAAAAAAGAATAAAAAAAGGTCGAAAAGAAGAAAAGAAAGGTTATTGAATGGTGTAAAATTTAATATTCTAACATTAGCTATGGTTTGTATTTCGACCACACTACTTAAAACAGTGTTTAGTTAGTGTAATTATATCTTTATACGGATTAATGGTTCGGTCAATATTACACCAATAAAAAATATTGATTTTATTGAAAATGTTTATATACACCGCACATAAATATCTAGCGATTAACACTATAAAATAAGATACAATTAACGTATATATGTAATAAAAAAGTTCATATACAATTAAATACATACTTTAAAGAATTAATGGTCATAAATATTTTTCAAAAACAAATATTTTGTATTATGAACGCCTTGGAACATATCATAGAAATCTGAATAAAACTTAACCGTCCATTTCATTAAATAAATTTTTAATTATGCATGTAAAAGATCAAACTTATTTTTAAACATCTCCATTATATAAGCAATATTCTTCTTTGCACCTTTATCCATTTCATAATAATCAAACATATCCACCAAACTCTTTAAGATATTATAAATTGTATTACATCCATTCCATAATTCTCCTTCACTAATATCATTTTCAGTATACACTTTCTCTCTCTTGCCTGAAGAGAAATATTTTAAAATATAATCATTTTTCAAACCTTTGTTAAAATTATAAAAAGAATTAATTCTCAGCAATGGATAACCACATTCATCACTTAAATTTTTACATCTCGAATTATATTGCTCTTTAACTTCTTCAAAATAAATATTATTTATTCCATTGATAAATTCTTCTATTTCGTATCTGAGAGTAGGAAGACTAACTTCTTTATTCAATGTTTTTTTCACAGCAAAAAAATTAGATAAAATTTCTATAAAATCATAAGGAGATATCCATTCAGCATTAATTATTCCTTTTTTTAACATTTGCATAAGAATAAACATATTAGGATCATTTTCTCTGTTAGATATAACAGGATCTGATAAACACCCTAAATTATAATCTTTTAAACAGAATGTATCACACTCATTATCATCTCCTGCAATATTTCCTTCATTTTTAATTTCTAAAATAAAATTATCTTCTATTAATTTCTTTATCTGTTTTTCCACCAAAGATTTTTCTGTTTGGACCAAAGGATATTTTACTAAACTTTCATAAAATTCTTTTTTCGTATTCAGAAGATTAGAATTTATAAAAGAATAATTTCCTTGTATATCAGGAATATTAGAGGATAACAGATTCTTAATCTTATTGACTGATATTCCTAAGAAGATAACATTTCCTATTGTATCAAAACCTCTTCTTCCTGCTCTTCCAGCCATCTGTCTAAAATTCATAGGATTTAATCTAACATTATCACCTGCAAATATCACAGATCTACAAGGCATATTTATTCCAAGACTTAGGGTCTCTGTAGTAAATACCACATTTAAATGTTTCTTTCTAAACAGAATTTCTACAAGCTCTCTATATTTTTTATGCATACCATTATGATGAACACCTATTCCTCTATAAAGCATATCTAAGAATCTATGATCAGAAATATTTTTCTTAAGCATTTTGATCTGTTCTTCTAATTCATAATCACTCACTTTTTCCAGAGGGTTGATAAAACAATATTCTATACTTTTCTTCTCCTCTCTCAAAGCTTCAAGATTTTCTTCATTTTTTATACTTTCTTCTATCCAATCCTTTTCTTTCTTCTTTTCATCTCTAGCTCTTTTTAACTCCTTTAGGATTTTATCTTTCTTCTTTGTTTTATCACTCTGTTTGTTATCCATGTATTCCAATTCTGTGTATACACTCAAAGCTAGTTTATTACATATATCTCTTTCCATGTTAAAAACAAGACATGGTGTCTTTTCTTCTGTTTTTAAAATATTTAACAATGGAAGTATTTGCTTGTAAATATCAGTGTCTATATTTTTTGATACATTAAAACTTTCTTCTGTCAACGAATTATAAAATTCTCTTACCTGTTCTAAATCTATCTCTTTAGATTTTATATAATAATTTAAATTTTCTATCAAAAATTTTTCATAATTTTTCACATCCAATCTGTTTATGACATTGCTTTTAAAAAAATTCTTTGGTCTTAATTTCTTAATAATATGTTTCTGATCTTTAGTAAGCACTGAGAATAAAGTGTAATACAATTGAAGAACATCAGCAGGTAGAAAGCCTAATGGATTTATACCATCTTCATCTTTTTTATATTTTTCTATAATATCTTCTATGTCAAATGAGAAGAGAGGATTTATCTCATTGATTTTATTGTTATACAAATAATTCTTTAACTCACAATATCTTTCATTATGATGAATTAATTTACATTCTCTTCCTTTGCTATTTTCTATGTTTTTAATCCAACTATAAAAATAATCTAGGTTACCCAAGGTAGCTGACAATACCAACAAAGGACATGGTGCTAAATGTACAATTCTTTCAATATATGATCCCATCTCTTCATTTGATATTTCATGCATCTCATCTATAATAATATATTTAATATTCTTAGGATTAGTAAGCAATAAAGCTTCCAACATTAGAGGTACTGTTATGAGTACTTGGGAATTTTGTTCTGAAATCTGATAATCTCTCATAAGTATTCCCTGAAGAGTCATATCATTTTTAGAATATATTTTACTATTGAATCTAGCATATACATCAGCAGATACTTGATTAGCCAAAGCTTTGGTTGGAAGACAGAAAACCACCACATCTTTATCACTCTCTCTTAAAACTTTTTCTATCGCATAAAAACAAATAAAAGTTTTACCAGAAGAAGTAGGCGTAGAAATTACAGCACTCATATTTTTATCTACGATATCCAAAAGATTGATCTGCCACTCATCAGGTTCAAATAAAACCCTAGGATCTGGCCTCGAATTAAGATTTCTTTTTAGTTTATCACCGGCATATTTCATTTGAAAGTAAATATCTAAATCATTAGGCTTTTCAGAACCATTTTTTTCAAATTTTAATTCTTCCAGGATTTTTTCTTTTTTGAAATCCTCTTGAAGCAGGATTTCTCTTGCCGTTGATTCAAAACCACAATCTATCAATTTTTGAAAGACATAAACAACTTCTCTCTTTTTACAAGCTTTTTTATTCTTAGAATAAACATCCAAATATTTTAGAATGGATAAATAACATGGTATTAATACACTCTCATCTATTTTTTGTTTTCTTTTTTCTAATGCCCATTCATCATAATAAAATTCAATTTTCAACAATAAAATATTCACCTGCACCATTATACTTTTAGAATGTATTTTCTTCAAAGCTTCTTTTTTCCCTTCTCTACTCATTTCTTTATATTTGTTATAAAATGATATAAGATTTAATCTATCTCTTTCAGTTTCCTTTTTTCTTTGTATTTCTTCATTCATTTCTATTATCTTTAATTGTTTTTTACTATATTTCATCTTTGTCTTACTTTGCCTTGTTATTGGTCTATACAACAATTCATTATCAAATAAACTCATTGCTCTCTTTTTTAAATTCTGAGAATATATCTGTTTTCCTTTATCATTTTTCTGCTTATCCTTCCTTTGTATCACCAATTCCATACAATCTCTCGTACTTTCACCAATTTTAAATATATTCGAATCATTAGAATTATCTAATTTTATGTCACTAACCTTCTCTACCAAATCATCACTTTCAACCCATTCATCAACCATTTTACTTTCTGAAATATCAGTTTCACTTGCCATCCAATCTTCTACACCCATATTCTTCATTATCTCATCATAAAATTCTATTAAACCATTACTTACAGCACAATAAAGAATAATTCTTCCATCAATTATTATACCATCCTCTATTAACCCATTAATAATTTTTATTATTTCTCGTTTTAATTTATATTTTTTCTCATCAACTTTATTTTTCATTATAAAATTATAACAAAATAATTTATCCTCTGAATTTCCATTATTTATTTTTTTATAAATTTCCAATATTTTATTTTTATCCTCCTCATTAATTTCTTTTATATTTCCACCCGAATAAATATATTTTTCTATATTTTCATAATGTTCTTCAACCTCACTTTCCAATATCTCATTCTCATTATTTTTATAAATAAAAACAAAAATATGCGGATAATTGAATTCTATTTCATTTAATGTTGCAGTGCATATACCTTTTTTATTGTAATATTTTATCATATCATCATTTTTATATGAAATAAGTAATGGAGATTTAAATATCTCTCTTTCTACATTTTCTATTATAATTATATTTTTAAATTTACATATTATCTGTTTTATTATCACTTCTTCCTCCAAAGAACTTGGTTGCATAAAAAATATTTTAAAATTTAATGCAACGGTATTTTCTATAAGAAAATCTATATAATTTATAAATGTTTCTGATGGAATATTTTGTAAGTTTAAGTTAAATGTATCTATGATGTAATGTATAAGACCATTACCATCTATAATAATGTTGTTCATACCAGAAAAATTCGATGTAATTTCTGTGGAGATGTAATTCATTGAGGGCATAAAATTTTATTTTTAAAATTTACTTTTAAAACTAGAATATGAAAATTTGAAACTTTTTTTAAACATATTTTAATTATTGTTTCTTTTTATTTTGATTTATATTATTATTATTACATTGTTTTATATTATAATATATTATTTTTATTCTTGTTATTCTTGATTTATATTATATTAATAAGTTCTTTAACTTATTAATAATTATTATAATAAAGTTAAAGAATAATTACAACATAAATTTTTTTCGAATGTATTTGATGTTTTTTATATAAATCAAAATATGATTGGTTCAAAAATACATTTTTTAAATTTTACAGATATGGTTATTAAATAAGACTGGAGTTTCAATGACTCTTTTACTTCATAATCTATTTATAAAGGAAAATTTTAATTATAAAAGAATTACTCTAGACCTTGGATTTAATATTAAAGAATCAAAATCTATATTTTACAGGGATCTTATCAGAGAACATCTTCCGTGTCTGAATAAATCAATTATAATTATATTTTGAGATATTGTAAATAAAATAATATTTTTTTATCACGAAAAAGTTTTAAAGAATCTATTTTAAAGGTTATTTTCAATATCAACCACAAGATAATAAGGGCCGTTTAACCGAATGACCATGGTGTGGTAATCAAACCCTAAGTTTAGTGAATCCAAATATCTTATCCAGAAAAATTTCAAAAAAAATAAAAGTAAAAGAGAAGAAGAAGAAAAAGGTAGTTGAGTAGATAGACTTCTATAGTGTAGTATTGTCTATATTATGTATGACGGGTCATTACTAAATTAAAGTAATATTTAATTAATATAATTTGAATACTGGGTGATAGAGATGTGGATCATACGCAAAATCGCAACACCCTAGATCATAAGATAAGATAAGGCAATGTATATCTATAACAAAACCTGTTATTACAAGTTAAATATGCTCAGGAAGCAAAGATCATAAAACACGGTAGGTTACAATCGTCAAGAAACTTTGATAAATAAAAACTTCATTAAAAAAAGAAAAAATCTCAAAAAATAAAATAAAAAATAGTTTTAAGTATAAAAGAACAGAATGTTTTCCTTTAAGTAATATTTTATTGATACTTTTTATTTTTGGCACATGAACATTTCATTTTTTTCTATTCTTCTTTTAAAGATACAGTGTTCTGCAATTTTCTTAATCATAACAAATTGAATATATGCAATTATTTCCTTTTTTATATTTAATTTTTTTTCTAAATTTACTATTAAATTTAGCTACCACGCCATCCCAGGTTAATACAAATATTATTACTTCTACATTTACATTATAAATAAATTTCAATTAATATATAATAAATCATATTTTTTATATTTTTCAATTTCTACCAGATTAAGATTGTTTAAACACGTAATTTTAACCAACAATCTTTATAATATGCTTCTTCACATCATATACATATTATACATATAAATATAATACATCTATTATTTACAATAATTTTTATTTATTTTAATATTTTGATATAATAACTACCATTTTATTTTTCTCTTTTAATCCATCCGTTTCTCTTCTTTTTCTTATTTCTTCTTTTATATTCCCTTCTATTTTCTCATTTGAAATAAGTAATAAATATGTGGTATCAATTTTATATAAATTTATAATATCTTCTTTTGTAATGGTGGTAATCTTGATTTTTCTAATTTCCAAGTATTTTAAGTTTTTTAATTTTAAAAAATCTTTTAGATCGTCGATCTTATATCCTGCTATGATTAATCTTTCTAATCCAATAATATTAAATATTGGTGGGATACGTAAGTAGCTGGAAGATTGTAAGTCGATTTCTAGATTTTTTAGGGTTGTGATATTTTTTAGGTTATCATAAAAAGAGGGTTTAATATCATAATAAGGTTTTAAAGAAAAAATAGATAATGATTGGAGATTTTCTAGGCATGAGAAAGTTGATGAGAATATTTTTTCATTTTTCCAGTAAATTTCCAGTTTTTGTAAATCTGTCATTTGTTCTATTCCTTTCATCATATTTCCATATTCACAACTGGATAGAGTAAGAGATTGGATTGTGTGGACTTTAAATATTTCTTGGGCAAATTCTGGTAATATTTCAGTTTTTACTACTTTTAAAGTTTTTAATGCCTGTTTTTTATTTATATTTAATAATGGAAATGATGTTTCGGGTGCTAGTGAAATTCTTAATTCTTCTAAAGAATGAAATGTACCTGGTAAAATATTAGATATAATATTATCTTCTATCCTAACATGTTTTAATTCTTTTAAAGAATTTAATGGTATTATTGTCATAATCTTGTTGTTGGTTAGATCAATATATTTTAACCTTTTAAAATTTAATATAAAACTTGGTACTTCGGAAATATTATTATTTCTTAAATCTAAATTTCTGACATTATTATTAATATTTAAATCCATTTCAATATTACCTGTTCTATTGTTTCTAAAAGATAAAGTAATAAGATTTTTCATACTAAATACAATCTTCAAAATATCTATTTTTTCAGAATATGAAATTTCTTTATCTCTTGAATTACGAGAAATACCATCAAGTTTTAAGAATTTTATATTCATAGTTTTAAATGATTTTGGTATTTTTTTAAAACAATTATATCCTAAATCCAAGAAACTTAAGTCATTCATATAACAAAATGTATAGGGTATCTTATTTATCATATTATCAACGAGAGTAAGTCTTTTTAATTGCTTTAATTCCATAATTATATCGAAGCATTCATTAGTTAAACGATTTTCTTCTAAATCCAAAATTTTGACTTCAGAACAGGTTTTTAATTTATTAGGTAGTTTTTTTATCTTTTTATTTTTTAAATCTATTATTTTTGCATTACTATCTATTTCTACATTTAATCCTTCTTCAATATTAGATTTATGGTCAATACTAGTTAAAAATAATGGAAAGAAAATGTATAAAATAATCATAAAAAAAGAAAAATTATTTTGCTTTTATATATTTTTATTTTGACGTATTTTTTAATTGACATGTTTTTAAATTGTTTTCAATAAACGAAAATAGAAAATCTATAAATCATTATAAATAACAAATTAAAATAAAGTATCAATTATTTTTTAAATTTACTCTAACATAAGTATTATGTTATAAATTATGTTTTTATATATATAAAAGAGGTATATGTTTATTTGAATATAACAATCAAATAAATGTTATATTACTATCATTTTTTAAGGATATCAACAATGAGTAATGTTTTTATTTGAACGTTTTTATCGAAAATTCGATAATATAGCATTAACTATACCTTGTATCACGGTTACAATACTAAATAAATGTGGTATTTAACTATTACAATCACAGTCCCCGTATTGGTTGATGGTTTGGCTAATATTATGCCAAGAACGAAAACAGGATTATATAAGAAGGTGAGGATGATGATTACATCACACGTGAAAGTTTAACGTTCCAGATCATAAAGTAAGATGAGATTAATACATATATACATAAAAACGAGTTGGTATAACTTTAAAATGGGCTTCAGGAATCAAGGGTCATATAATACGGTGAGCTATAATCGTCAAGAAACTTCTATAAATAAAAGTTTCATTAAAAATAAAATAAAAAATTACAAAATAATATACATCAACCACACATTCATGTTAGATATTATATCATTTCTATCATGAATTTGATAGAATTGTAGATCTTGCAAATTAAATAAACATCGCTAATCATATTATAACAGTTTTTATTATCTAGTTCTATTAAGCGATTTACACCCTGTTGAGAGCAGTGGAGGATTTACGATCCACCCTGGATATAATTATATAAAAACACGTCTTTTGTTTATATAAGTTTTGGTTTTATAGGGAGTTCGAAAACATAAAGAAAAATCTTCAAAAACAATTTTAACTGTAAAAGAACATAATGTTTTCTTTTAAGTAATATTCTGTTGATATTTTTTTATTATTAGCTTAAGAATATTTTACTTTATTTCCTTTCTTTTTTTTAAAAAAGTTATAAGGTTACATTGTTTTTTTTACCACATTAAGTTGAATATATGAAATTATTTACTCTCTTATACCTAATGTTTTCGTAAATCTACTCAAATTTAGTTACCGCGTCATCCTAGGTTAATATAAATAGTATTGCCTTATATTTACCTTATAAACAAATTTCAATTCATATATAATAATAAGTTATGTTTTGTTAGAATGCGCAAATAAAAATTCTATAAAGAAAAGGTTAAAAAAGAACAAAACAAAACAAATAATTATTTAATACATTTTAAATCGTTTAAAACTTCATGAAAAAGAAATCATTTTGATTTTAAATAAAAATCGAATGAAATTTCAGTTATTAATACATTTATATTGTGTATAAGTCGCTTTCTTAGATATTTTTTTAAATATCTCCACGTAATTTCAATAATTTGAGTCTCTATTTCTTTATTTTGTGGTGCTAAAATTCTATATATAATAAATTTGTGTATATACCTCAGGTTATGTAGTTTTGAATAGACTTTATAACCATCTGTTATTATTCTTATTCCTATATTAACGTTGTTTTTGATTACTTTTCAATAATCTCTGCATTTCTTTTGTTTTAAACATGATAAACTACTTCTTTTGCGTTCCTGGAAATGTCATCAATAACCCAAAATTATTTTAGCGATTTTCCGTATTATATTTAGTTTTTGAGATTACGATCTCATAAATTTTTATTATGTCATCATATCCACCTATTTTATCTTTTTTCTTTTTCATTGTTACAATTTTTAATTCATTGATTATAGAATTTATTATTCTATAACTTAATTTTGTTTCTTCTGTAATATATTTATATGTTGGTTTTTTTCATATTTCTAATAATAATTGAAGTATATCGCAGATAAAAATTTTAAAACCACCAAAAAACTTTTTTTTATTTATATTATTTTTCTTTTGCATTTTATATTAGAACATTTCTACACAAATAGTTCTATTTCATTACTCCATTCAATTGACATGATATTTCTACATTTCAGGCATAACTTTTTAAGTAAAACTAATCCCTTATTTTTTGACCAAAAAAAACCCACACAGCCACTTAAACAATTCATATATTTTTATTAATATTCTTTTTTTCAACATTTGGATTGTTTCTTTATAGAATCTTTATTCACACATGTTACCAAATTGTTTTACAAATTTGAATCTTTCGGACAATTTACCTAAAATATATGAAGGATTAAGAATTATTAATAAATTCATAGACGAATCTTAGACACATCATATTAAAAGAGTATATTTGGTTTATTTAATTTTAAACATCCCAGATACAGTGGTGATCCAAAAACCGAAAGATGATAACTATTTAAGAGACATATAAATAATTATTTTTACATTCGATAATTACATATTTACATAAAAGAATAAGATAATTATGAAGAATTATATATTAAATGACAAATTAAAATATATTTGAAATATAATAAGGGGTACTGAGAAAGAGGGTATACACCCAAATTACAAAATGATATATTTTACTTCAAATAAAACAACGAGAGACATTATGTTACTGAATGTAATGCACCAAAGATATGAACATGTTGAATTCAAAGGAAATCTCATGGTGTTAAAAATGATAAAATTAAAGTGATTTATTCGAGTTCACTGTTATTTTTATTACAGAATCGTATAAATTTTGTTTTTTTAAAATTTCCATAAATATGAAGCGTAAACTTAATATACAAAAATTGAAAATATTTAAAGATCATAAATTTTCTTAATAAAATGCAAATAAAGTTAAATATTATTTTTGAATTATATATAATATAAAGACGTAAAAACAAAAAAACAAATTTTATGTGGTGGAGAAGCGTTTATCTAATTTAACTCTAGAAAATAATTCAATATAAAGATTCAAACAATAAAAAAATTACAATTATTTTCCAAATTAATATTTCAGGAAATCGGATCACGAATTAGTTACAGCCATTTTAAAACAATAGATCTAAAACAAAATTACAGAAATTAATAGATAAATTAGGAAAATAAGAGTATATTGAAACTGGGATTTCTTTTTACTGTAACTTAACGATGATTGTACCAAATAAAAATTGAGAATACAGATTTATTCTAGGTTTACCAGAATAAACAAACCAGTAGGATTAAACAGTTCTGTTTTTCTCAAGATAGATGAATATTCAATGAATTTGCATAGTAAAAATGTTTTTAATATAATTGATTTAGAATATGTGTTTTTACACATCCATTTGACAAAGGATGTTAAAAATGGTATTTTGAGACAACAGAAACAAGTCGATACATTTTATGAAAATTTCTCTGGATTACAAAAATAATATATTTTACTTCAAAGAGATATATACAAACTGTTGGAAGGATCGATGAGTATGACTTATTATTGTTTATATCGATGACATTTTGGTTCAACCCCTGAAGAACACGATAATAATTTGATATTGATTTATAATATAATAAATAAATATATTCTTTTTAAAATATAAAATATTAATCATTCGTCTATATTATTTCTTTTCACCATTTTCTTTTTTCTTCGGAGATTTAGATATAGGATCATAACCCTCTATGTTATCGATGTATATTTCTTGTTATCTGACAAACCATTTATCAAAATTAATTATATAAAGTATTAATTTAAAATTCGAAGCTGTTGTAGTGTAACTTCTATGGCATATATTTTTAAAACAGGCATCGTTATGTTTTTGTCCAAGATACGTTTAGTGAAATTACCTGCCAATTGGGTAGTTACAAAAGAAAAAAATCTTTCCAAAATGTATTATTAAAACCACATAAAATATAAATCATGTTTATAATACCATCATTACTTGATGTTGGTGTTTTAATGATACGTCACCAATTAATTACCGACTCGTCCGCCTCATTATAACACTAGGCTTCTTAAATTTAATAGACGGTCATAGACACCCCAAAACATCTATTAAATTTTTTGTATCTTAAACTAATAGAATCGGCAACATTCAACATAGAACAAACTAGAAAAAATGCAAAAATTTAAATATTTAAATAACAAAAAACATTTTTATATTTTTAATTCACTTTAATTATTATTGCCATTCAAAAGAAGTCAATTTTTTATCAAATAATAATGTGGATTTCTAAAAATGTAATATCACTATTATTGAACTTTAAAACCGCCTTTAAAACATAACTTTTAAAAATATCTCTGTTAATAACAATTGGACCTTTTTTGCTTATATAAGTTTTAGTAACTGTCATGTACAGAAGATGTAATGACAAAAAGGAGGTTGAGATTGAAGGAAAGGAGAAAAATATTCTTATTGGTTCTTGGAAACTCCTTTTGGGTTTAAGAACAAAATATTTAAATAAACCATGAAGTTTAAGAACAAAAGTTTTAATGAAAACTTTAAGAGCCAGCCTCAAAAATATTCATCTTTCAAAGGATCCAGCATCCTATCTATCTACCACAGATACATAACTGGGCTTGTTCCTCTCACGGAACAAGACAGTAACAAAAAATATTTTTTTAATTGGGTTATAATTCTGGAGACCGAAAAAACAAAAATACATAAATACGTTCATTTTTTATGTTATTGTCTTTAAAGCTATCTTGTATTTTTCTATTTTTTTTTAAATTACCTTATAAACAATTTTTAAATTGTTAATGTCCTATGAGCATTATCATATATTTCTCGATCACATTCAATTCAAATAATTTTAATCACATTTTTAAAAGTTATATAATTTATATACATAATTACAAACTATACATCAAATTAAAGAAAATTTCCAGATATCAAAGGTATTATTATTTTTATTATTATTCTAAGGGATTACAATACCAAATTAAGATATACTTTTAAAACGAATATTATAAAAATGTAAAAACAGAATTCAATTATACTACAGGTAAACTCGAAATAAATGAACGAACCTCAAAAATAATAAACAACCTTAAAAAACCAAATAAAAATGAAAATATTTTTTGTATTTTAACAGTTTTTTATGTACTAAAAACTCTATGGCTGGTGAACAAAAACCAACCGCATGTGTAACAAAGAATTTTCCCAATCCCATCAGGGATTAAGTTCGAATACAAAAAAAATCCAAGAAAATCAAGGGGATTATACGTTTTTTTACGTTTTGGGTTCTTATAATAGAATCTTGATATCACGTTCCAGGCTTTCTCCAAACAAGGGATATGGGCCGACAAGACTCGAAATAAGGTTTTAATTAATAAAATTTTTGTTAATCACA
The DNA here is from genome assembly GCA_001887945.1 of Spraguea lophii. Taxonomy (NCBI): domain Eukaryota; kingdom Fungi; phylum Microsporidia; family Spragueidae; genus Spraguea; species Spraguea lophii. The sequence goes on along the minus strand of LDOQ01000005.1, from coordinate 65,763 downwards.
ATTTATTGACACACAAAAAAGAGACTAGGAGTCATTAATTAACAAAGGATTTAACATATCTCAATCATTTGTTAACAGATCAGTTATGACCAGCAAACTTGAATCATAATGAAAAGATCAAAAAAAGATACTTTTATTATATTAACAGATGTTTACAAAGATATAATGACTGCATATTGTTCAAATTCATACAAGCAAAGGAATAAAAAATGGCATTTTTAACCAACGCTGGTTTAATCCACACACCAGCATTTCATATATTTACTCGTCATCAACACAGACATCTTTTACCATATGTCTTTCTCAGAAACAGGTGCATATTTTTATATTTACTATTCGGATTGGAGGAATATTAATACATAGCTTATAGCAAGGCTTATGATACGCGGCCTTATAGATTTCTCAGTGGATTATTATAATAAATCATAATTAATAAACACAATCTTCAATAACGAATACTTTTTAGTTCATAAATTGTAGAATGTGATAAATTTTTTGAGCGTGAAAAATATATGATGTTTATTTTTACAACCAGACTCATTAGAGCATAACCCAATGGAAAAATAGTTTCGATCGGGAAACTTATGTGAGAAGAAAAAATCAATAGTTATTACTAAAGATATTTTTTAAAATTATAATTCGAAGCGGTTACTGGGTTTAATATTAATGATATTACATTTTTTAGAAAGTTCTATAATAATATATGTAAGAAAGTAAATTCTATTTTAAAATGGAAATAACGATTAAAATAGTTAAAAATATTAAAAAATTATTTTTTAATGTTTAAAATACATCATTTTTTATTTTTCCATTCGTTTCTGGTTTATATTATAAAATATTATGTAAACATTTCTTTTCTTATTCCCGATTATTTATATATGTTAGTATTTTTAAAAATTCATTGTTTTTTGAATTGTTTCTAACATAGAATTAATGGACCGTTATTTATAACAGGAAATTATCAAAAATATCAACCAAAAAATCAAAGCCTAAATAACAAAAACGGATATTAAATAAAATGTTCATAAAACATAAACCTTTTTTTAAAAATTACATTTTTTAAATCAACCACGTTAAATCCATTAAAATAAAACCACCAGAAGAATATAACCATTGTATGCCATTAATTTATAATAATATATTTCTTATCATTTTTATTCCATGCCATAAATAAAGTTTTTATGTAGATAACAATAATGATTTCATTATCATTCAAGGACAGGTATCTGTCATTCTTAATAAAACCCCCTAAAAAGAAACTTACAATAGAAACTCATAAGATGATACTATAATATTTATACAAAAACTAACAATCATCATTTCAAATATATATTCAAGCAAGTATTACTGGACAAAAGAGGAATGAATTGAAAGGGTTTATGAAAATTGTCACAGAGATATAAATTTCATCTTTTAAAGAAATAAAGAATATATTTTATAATATAAAAACATCTTATGTCAGGCATTGTTAGACAAGTATCTAGATTATGTATATCATTACTAGAGATCTACAATTTTTAAATTTCTAATAATATTTTATTCGTAATTGACGAATGAAATAGTATAATTTTTTATTATTAGGTATTTTGTATTTTAAAAAATTTATTATCATTAAATAATGTATTCCAAATCCTCTTTTCTATTCTAATAACACAATTATAAAATTTCTTTGATTTATGTTATAGATAAATGTTTATAAATTTATAATATATGTGAATTTTTGTATATAACTAATTATTTGAAAAATAATGTGAAAAACATTAAAGATTAAGAAATATTATTAAAAGAGCTAAAAATAAATAATTATCGATATTTAACAGTAATTAATTTCTTTGAATTATTGTTTTACATAAAGAAGGAATTAAATACCAACAAACTATATATGATATATTACAAATTAATAAGACACAAAATCAAAGATTTTTAACATGCTAAATGTTTTAGACTCTACACTTTTTTAAAATAAAGTAAAATATATTAAAATACGGTAAAAATAATTACAAACGTAGATATGTAATATTCAACAAATATTTTTTTATAGTAAAAAGAAATATAATTGAAGTATTAAGCATATTAAATCCCGGTCTCGTTGAGCGGTTTGGCAGGCTATAGAAAATTTTACGTGATTTAATAAGAGTCCGGCACATTGTAAAAGAAATAACTCACTTAATAAACAAGATATTACCGATTATAAGGTAGGATGAAACAACGTTATTATCGAAAGAAATGTAATTAAAATAAAGAAAAGAATATACACTAAAGGGCACCATATTGATAATATTTGGTTTTAGGAATGGCTTGTGCGAAATAAAATACGATTTAATTATATTATTTATCGAAAAAGCGATATGAACACATTACAAAATATCATAAATGATAAATTATTAAAATTTTTTTATATATGCTGCTGATCGGAGAGGATATAAAAAAGACAGCGAATATAACATTACTATTGATCACAGCTTATCCTTAAAATACAAAACAGAAACATATATACAACCAAGCATTATGAAATGGACACAGTCAGTTTTTAAAGCAACAATACCAACAAAATATAAAAATTGAAAATATATTGAACCCTTTATATCGAGATTCATATTCAAAAAACGCATATTATTTAATTAAGTGAACAAATGGGAGTTATATTTAAATTGTAAAATTAATTTGTTAATGTAAAAGAAGGATTTGAAAAAAGTTTAATTATTCAAATAAGGGATTATTTATCACCACCGATTATATATTTACAATAGATGTATATAGGCAAAAAATATGAAAATACATCTTGCCATTTTATTGAGTAAAATAAATAATACAAATTATTTTCAGAAATTAATTAAATTATCAATCTACGACGTATTAAACATCAAATGTCAATAATATAATTTTTAACGAGACCCAAATTAAAGTATTTGTCACCTAATTGTCTTATTTATAGCACTTGTTACACACATACAAATCAAATACATATCAGATCATTATGTGATACCGATGTTTAATAGAATTCAATTAAATATAACATATATATTGTATCATTAATATGTATTTGTTATAATTTTGTCTAGGAAAACATGACGTGATTAAAAAAATTTTTATAAATATTTGACATTTTTTCATTGATTTATAAATAAAAACGACAGACTTGTTATTTATTACGGATTAATTTTTAACTAATAGTATCAAGCTTAATTGTTAAATAAAATTTACATATTATTTAGAAAATTAAAAGAATAAAATTTTTGTTCTTATATATCAATTAATTAAAACTATTTAAAAAAGAAGTGATAAAATATATGCATATGACGGATATATTTATAATTTGGAACACAAAGTGATAATAACAATAAATCAAGGTGTATATCTAGATTATACGTAATTACGTTAGCAACTGATATTAACAGCATTACAGTTAGTGTAAACATACATAATCATTTCTCCGAAAAAAGGAACTATTGGGTTCTCATTTAATTTAAATCATTTCTCGTTTAATTTAATAAAATACCAATTTTTTGTTATTTTTTTATTTAGGAATTAATACCACTATAAAATATATAAAAAGTTCTACATTACAAATTAAAATATTTAACAAGAGAATAGAAACGATACACGAATAATGAAATAAATATAAGAAAAGAAATAATTATAATTAATACAGTTTAGAAAAATATTGGCGAATTGAACAAGAATTATTATACTACTAAAAAATTAAGGATATAGCCCGATGCCATGTATATATCCGTAATATAAAATTGCGAGCAATATACAATATACCTAAAATTTTTGATCGGAAAAGCCAAAATAAAAAACGAAGGTTGAGGGCAATAAGCATCAAAAATTAAACATTTAGATAAAAGAGAATATAATTTCAAAAATTAACGAGTCTGTTGCCATAATATTATAAGGTCTAATAGAACATGTAAACAAGAAAAATAATGTATTAATAGGCAAAGCCATAATAGATCGCACATTATAACATTTCGTTTTTATCATGAAAAGAGTTTGATATTTCTAAAAAGGAAATAATGAGAATGTAATATAAAAATACAAAGAGTTTGCTAAAAAATATTTCGATAAGATAATGGAAATATTTGATAAAAATTTTATGTTAGTAGATAAAACGGGGTTTTAATGTTTATATGAGGTTCAAGCGGGGGTATTCTTTTAAATGCATCACGTAAACATGACAATGTCAATTATACGAATAAAAATACATCTGTAATAGTTTAAGCTAATGGGTATAAAAACATTATTCTGTAAATGTCGTAGATTTTAACAATTATATTATCAGATCAATAAAAAGTGTCCAGAAAAAGTTATATCGTAACTTATTTTAATTAATTGGCAGTATCAGAATATATCACATTCTGGAATAAAGATAACAATTGATGAATATAATATCGAAGTACGATATCTGTCTCATACTAACCTTAATTTAATATCAATAAGAACTATTCTAATAAGCGAAAAAACTATATTATACAGCGAGAGCTAAACAATTGAAGGGATTAAATATTTTTATTGAAAACGGATTTGATTAAATACCAGAAAAATGATTTAATGGGTATTATAGGAAGTCTTTAAGAATTATTGATATATACGGTAAATCCCCATTAATTAGTTAAATTTTATTAAATTAAATAGGAAATCCTATAAATAATTACATATGCAAAAATAAATTGAAGATTCTTGCTTTATCTATAAGAGAAAATTCTAAAGGATTGTTGACACACATAACAATTAAGTTTACAACAAATATGTCACAAATTTACGAAAATATAAGTAATGACGAAACCAATAAACCGAAAAAAAACAATATTTCATAAATTTTATGTCTCCTATATGCGATTTCACGGAAAGTTAAAATAATCGACAATAAAATTTTTTTCCCGCTTGGCCAAGGAGTCGTGGAAAGTAACCAAATCCCAAGCCCAACGGGTTCATATCTTTCATTCAAAAAAAATTAAAAAATAAAAATCCGGAGAGAAAGGTTGTTGTGTGCGTGTGGGTATGTTTGATCCAATTACTCTGCTACTAGATTAAAGTAACGTTTAGCCGGTACAATCGCAATCCCTGTAATGATTTATGACTCGGTCAATACATGCCAAGAAAAGATTAGGAATCTCTAAAAAGACGTGGTGTTGCTAAATGAACCATACGCAAAATATTAATGTTCTGGAACACAAGATAAAATGAGATTAATGCATAACCTTACCAAGCCGGTCAATACACATTTAGGTATGCATTATCTCCAAATGTCATAGATACAACATGCAACATCCGACCAAGAAACTTTTATAAATAAAAAATCCATTAAAAAATTAAGAAATATCTGTATAATTCATAAAAATTTGGGTTGGTTGTCGTATTGAAAGGACGTATTTATTAAAAAACACCTATACAAAGAATACATCAAATTGCGTCGTTCAAGTTAATTTCCAATATTTCTTTAAGTTATCCAGTTAATTGTAAAATATATGAATCGCGTCATACCATAAACAGATTTAAAGAACATGTAATATTAAAAATAAGAAGATTAATGAATAAAGAGTTAAATATAAATTTAAAATAAAAGATAAAAGTTTCGTAAAGAAAGCTCGGATATTAAACTTTCATTTCAAAGTATTTAAAATCTTATAAGTAATAGATATTAATAATGATAAAAATAAAGTTCTTTTAGAAAATGAATGCAAGAAAATTTAAGAAAAATTAGTAACATTTATCCTTGGGATATATAATGTTACATGCGTTACAATTATGATGCGTTCTATCTTTATCATAAATAATATTGTCTATAGATATATTATGTTGGATGTTTATTTTTACTTAATTATTTGATGTAATAAGTAACTTATTATTTAAGTTTTAAATATCAATTATATGTTTGGCATATATTTTAATATAGTAATAGTAAATTCTATAGAAATACAGTTTCATCAAGAATAACGAATTTTATAAATAAACACTCTAATTATAGAATCTATAGTTCATACATTTAACAACAGCATTATATTTTCAGAATCGGCCAATAAGATTTTGACATTGTTATTCATAAATTTCCGAATAAAAATATTTCTAAATTCTGAATATAAAATCACCACATAATATAATAAAGCTCTATGAAGTAAAAATATGCATTTATACCTGTAAATTTATAAACTCTATTACAAGAATATCTTTATAAATTGTTAAAAAGCATTCACAATCATTTTATGTCTTGGTTCTAATAGAAAAGTATTTCTAAAAAAGAATTTATATTCTTCACGTTTTTATATTATGAATGAAGTATTTTTATCGTTAGAAACCCAAATTAATTGTTATATATATTATGTTGGATATATTATTGATATTATATTCAAAATTATTAAAATATATATTTATATTCTTTATAGCATTTAATGTTATCTCTTTAAAATATTTATATTTTCATATAGAATATTCTTGGATTTCGTTATGCCTAAATTTAGTATTGAAAAATAACTCGTAAATATCTTTATTCATAGCAAAAGCATATATGTATAACTTTTTTAATAAAACTTTATTTATAGAAGTTTTCGGGCAAGTTCAACTTAGGATGGTTTATGACCTTTGATTCCTAAAATATATCTAAACTGTAACAACTAGTTTCATCATAGATATGTATTAAATCCATCTTACTTTATAATCAAAAACATTATGATTTTGTGTATTGTTCACATCACTGCATCCTTCCAACTTTTTGAGATTTCTAACCTCTCTATTGACATAATATTGTTATTCTTTTATTTACCAAGATAATTTTTAATAATATGTAATTATGAAAAATAAGGTTGCAACCTTCTTTATTTTGTTCCTGCAATATTAATTTTAATCCGAAATGATGGTCGACTCGAATACTATCCATAATCAAAACGAATTATACCATTCCGACTTCACATATTTTTACAAGCCTTACAATACAATTTCTAAAGCCAATGCTATTTATTAGCTTGTTATTAATATAGAAATATATCTTCAATTCTTATTTACGGAAACATTACAGATATATTCTTTCTTCTTCATATTAATTTATTATAATATCAGCAGGTCCCATGATATTTATCACATTTGCTCTAAATCAATACATTAAATCCTGCTACGTTGATAAAAATAAAGTTTTTATCACAGATTTCTAATATTCTATTAAAATAATTTCTGTAAATTCTTTTTTTTAATAGCTGTATTTTCAGTGTTTCTTTTTATTTATATTATATAAATTCTTTTTGTGGTAAAAACAAACACATCAGAGTATGCTTTACCATGATTCCCAACATCAATATTGTGAATGCGTTCATATATCAGACAAGCTTTTTTAGAATAATTATTATAAGTTCCCCTATTTTCAGTATTAAACTTTATTTTCGAATTTCTCTGATTTGGTAAGTTTACATGCACCGGTATTTTCTTTCTTATTTCTATACATTCTTTAAATATTATATATTGTAAGGACTTTCATATCTAACATCGTTTTAATAAATCTCGCAGAATACATTTGGTTTTCATAGAAATAACATCCTCTCTAAGTTCGTTTGAAAATTTTTATTTTTTCTCATTATAAAGTTGTTTAGAATAATGGTATACGGTATTTTATTTTGAATACTCATGATATAATAAGTTTTTCTGTTTATATTATCAATTTGTGATATCGATCTTTTCTTAGTTCTTTAAAAAGACATTTATATTACTTAGAACATAAATTTTTTGAAGAATATTTTTTATTAAAATGAATAGGAAATTGTTAAAATAAACATAAAACTTTACAATTAATTTGTAAACACATTTTCTAATATACACTCTTATTTTACTGTTTAAATATAACGCAACAAAGATGTGATGATAATTTATACGACATAATATTATAGTAATTGGTTTAAACAGGAGAATTCAATTATATTTTATAATGATTTTTATTTAAAAAGTAAATAAAGTAAGTACAGTTACTCATTAATATATATAACAATATCAATAAACATATAGTATGATTAAAAATTTAGGCATTTTGGGGTTTAAGGCATGTAAAAAAATAACGCCCATGAATGAAAGGATTGTCACAACAAGACCAATTACTTAGTATATGTGCTAATGTTTTATATTTGTTAATTAACTAATAACATAGGTATATTAAAAAATCAAGTCAGATGTTTAACATTTAAAAAAAGTATAGTTTTGATAGCTAAAGTTGTTCAGGTGGATATATTTAGAAATGTTATTGATATAAATGCAAAACTAAATCGAGTTCGATTAAAAAAAATCGTTATTTGAGAGAACTAAAATATCTCTTACAATAATCATAAAAATAATATACAAATTTGTTTTTTTTTTCGTCCTATAAGAATATAATAAACGAATACAATATTGATTATTAATCAATTAAAACATTTGTTAAAATTTTAGTTAATATTTTTGATAATAGACACAATAAGAAAATAGGAGGTGATAAGATCTTGGTAGAAATAGATGAATCATGTATTTTTAAAAGGAATATAATAGAATGAATTCAAAAAAATTATGACTTATAAGTGATATAGATAAAGAAAGTTCATATATTTTTTTCGAGATTAGCCGAATAAGAAATTTAACGAACTTAATAAAATTATAGAAAAACATGTAAACGAAGGTAGTATGTAGTAACAGATGGTGGGTAGAATATAACAATATTAATAAAGATAAATATGGCATTTTGTGATAAATCATAAAAAATATTTCGTTAAACCAAAAAATAATAACATTAACAAACAAAAGATTAAATCAAAGTAACTATAAGTTAAAAAATATCTAAAGAAACAACGTTTAAAAACAAAAAAAATTTATAACATACATATTGATTTTTCATAGAAAAATAAATTTCTAATCTATTTCTATATTTCTTTTCAAATTTATCTTATTTTTTTACGTGTCTTAAAACTCAAAAAATTCCTAAAAAATTAATCGCCAAATAAACGAATATATAAATTATCACTTAAATGCAACAAAATACGTTGAAATATTATAAAAAAGATTATAAAGCAATTCAGATCGAGTGTGCGCTTGATATGCACGTCTCAATCTTATAAGAATACAAGAAAAACATTTGATAGAACTAATTTTATATTTACATTAGGAATAAATTAAGAAATAAAAACAATGAAGGGGTATAGAAAAATATCACATAAAATATAACAATAATAAATTAACAAAAGACAAGAATCATAATTTATATTAATGGTATATATTATCTTACGATTTTAAAATTAAAATATCTGATAATATAATTTATTTTGAATTATTCTACATTCCTTTATGTCTTATCAATGATTAAGAATAGAAAAGTTATTTTTTTATTATCAACATTTAATGAAATTTGTACAATGTTTTTATAAAAATAGGTTAATAAACTTATTGAATTTAGTAATTATAAAACTAATCATAATATAGAAGGTATCAAAAAACAAGAACAACTTTAATATCATTTTTTTAATATATTAATTAAGAAATTATATTGTAACAGTTTTTAAACCATATGATCTAGGATTACAACCAATACAGAACGGGTTAAAGGAAGAAGAAATAAAACCATTGACCACCACAGTTATATTTAAAATAAACAAAAGTTTATTATATGCTCCCTGAATCTTTTAATTGTAAATACTCATATTGGTACAGGCTATCTGTAATCATATAAATCAATATATAAAAAACTTATTATAACTATCAATTATACCGAATTCCAACCAATATAATATTATTATATACAATGCTGTATGCAGAAATCACTACTCATGCCATGCCTGTGAAACTTATATTTCACCAATTTAAAATCATTGCATTAATGATATTGCAATCCCGATGATTTGTGGAATTTTTTGCATTAAAAATATTATATAAGGTTAATTTTTTAGTTTATATTATAAAAATTAATAATTTTATCTATATGTATAAAGGAAGAACAAAAAATGAAAATGAGATAAATAATATTTTGCAATATCCAAAAACAAAGGATATTAATATAGTAAGTAAAGATGCTAGATATCGTCTAAAGAAGAAGTCAGAACATTTTAGATGTATTGAAAATACATTATACCTCATAGGGAATGAAAAATTTCTTAGAGTCATATCCGATGAATCTATGGAAACGATGAAGTTTAAGCTTATAAAATTACATGGGTATTCTTCACATCCCAGCGTAAACAAATTAGAATACTTAACAAATCAAAAAGGAAGTAATAAAAACTTTGTAGAAGAATGTTTTACTTGCCAAAGAGCATTACCAGTTAAAGCAAAAGATAAACCTAAACATGCTAAATCCAAAAAACCATTTGAAAAAATACAAATTGATTTAATAGATCTAAGAAAATATAGTGATAATGAGGAAGAATATAAATGGATTTTAACAATTATTGATATCTGTATAAAATTTGCTTTTGTTATCCATTAAAAAATAAGAATGTCAAATCGTTGCTGAATCATTAGAAAAGTTATTTTACTCAAACACATCACACAAATAATACAAAGTGATAATGGTTTAGAATTTAAAAATCACGTACAAGGGAATTGTGTACAACTGGAAAGTTATATATATATTTGGTAAACCAAGACATCCTAAGTCACAGGACAGGTTGAACGTTTTTAATCAGATATTAACAATGATGACGAGTAAGGAAATATCCAAAGACAATAAAAACAATTGGCCTAAATAACTCACAAAGGTTACATTTAATTATAACAAAACTGTTCATTCTATGACATTAAAAAGTCCGTTTGAATTATTTCATAACCGTCAACCAGAAAATAATGTGATAATACAATGTGATAATGAAGACAAAGAATTCTATTCCAGCGAATTTACTTTTGTAAGAAAAGAGTATATTAAAAGAATGGATGAGATAGTAATTCACAAATATCAAAATACGAAATAAACGTTAATTAAAAAGGATTTTGATGCTAATAAAAATATCCAAAAGGAAAAATTAGATGGTTTTTATGAGGACGATATATATAATATAAATAAAATTCTTACATAGAGTTTTATGGATAGGGTAAAAATTATTTTAACAATTTATGGCAATAATGAATATTAACTACCCCGAAATAGTTCTTAAGTATAAATACAACAATAAAAAATAGAATAGATTTAAAAAATAAAATAAATTGTTCGAGCAAAATAATATATTTTTTGCATAATTTAGGAATTCTTAAACAAAATCATATATGTCCATTATATAGAAAGAATATGAAAATGATAAGAAATGAATCGAGTTATGGTTTTATTTTAAGATACTATGGTAAGATCCAATAAAAAAAACAATCTCAATAAGAACTGGCAATGTTTTAAGTAATATTAAATTACCTTTGGTTACTAGAATTCCAATAATATACGAGTTGTGTCAAATCCGTCTTGAAAAAAGTTATAAAATTACAAAAAAACCAAAGAGGCAAAGAAATGATCATTTATAACAATAATCTATACAATAAAGATTCGTTAAAAAATGGAAATACAAGATGGAGATGTAAAAACCGACCATGTAAAGGTGCCATTTTCACAGACAATGATGGTATTATTAATAATTAAGTTGAACATAATATGACTCATAATATATCATTAGAAATTAATCGGATTTTAACATTAAATGCAATTAAAGAAAAGGCAACTACAAATAGAGAGCAACTAAAATCGATTATATCTGATGAAATTTTAAATGATGATAGTATAATTCCACGTGAATTCCTAAAACTTTCATCCATGATAAAACAAATAGGAAGAGTAAGAAATAAAGTATATGGATTCGAAAAAGACCATTGATGATATATCTGAAAGTCTTAAAAAAGATTCTAAAGGCAATTTATTTTTAAGATATGATAATGGTTACGAAGACGAAGAAAGATTTATAATTTTAATATCAGAGAATAAAAAACAAAAAATTATAAATCCAAAAATAATACTTATTGATGGAACTTTCAAATAGCATCATTAAAATATTATCAAATATTATCAATACATTGTTATATTTTTGGTAAAGTAGTTCCTTATATTTATATTATTATGAAAGATATAAGTGAGTCAAGTGTTGTATATAATTAAGTCTCACCCCATTTACAACGTATGGGAAAAAAATAAAAAGTGCATTATTGTTATTAAGCTTTATATTATCCATTTCCATTTTTTTATTTAAGAGAGCTCATCTCATAAACTAACTTTTATTAAAAAATCATGTTTTTTTACCGTGAAAAATGAAAAAAAATCATTTCATGGAACTAAGGGCATTATGTTATTAAAGCGGTTATTTTAAAAAATAAAAAAAGATTTAAAGAGATGAGCATCGATTTTAATGTGTTTATAGTAATAAATAATTTTTTAAAAAAATTAATGAAAATTATTTTTTCATGGCAAATAATATAAAAATCGAATCAGAAGGAGAATATCAATTACTAATTGATTTAAAAACAAATAATAGTTTATTAAAAACTCTCAATAATAATTTAAAGAAAAAATTAAATAAAATAGAAATACTGAGTAATAAAATTTTTATTAAAAGAACTAATAAAAACAGTTTAGAATATGTTCCAGATTATCTTCCAGATTTAAAAAACAACATATTGAAGATATTCATGCACATTATCATAGAGATGTAAACGCAATATATAACGAAATAAGTAACAAATATTATAATATAAAACAAAATGAAGTTAAAAATATAATTAAAGATTGTGAACTTTGTTCAACAAGAACCATGATTGTACAAAAAATACAAATCCAACCAATAATTATAATTAAAAAGTTTGATAGATTGCAAATAATAATAACGATTTTAAGTATATATTAAATATAATAGATTGTGCAACAAAATTCGCATGGTCATCCCCTGCTTAAATAGAAATACAGATGAAACATATTTACATTTAGAAACATTGGTAAAAGTGTAGAATATGACACCCCTCAAAAAATGCAATATGAAGATTTTTTGTCAATAGAAAGTGATGTTGATTTTTATTCAAAGTTATTTAGCACCAATTGTTTTCTCTCAGTATTACAGCACATGGGTATTTTGATAAAAAATAAGATATGTGATAAATGTCAAAAAAGTATGAAAATAAACATAAACCTCGAAGAAGAAAAATCATATTTTAGGTGCTTAAGTTATAAATGTAACAAGAATAAAGTTACAATTAAAAAGTATAGTATATTAGAAAAGAAAAATATAAAATTTAAAACATTTATAATTTTAATATATGGGTGGGTTCAAAATCACGCTTTACAACAACAAATAAATAATACAAAATTGTCAAAAAAGACTATAATATATTGACATAAAATTTTTAGAGAAATGGTTGCCAAAAATAGAAAGAAAAATTTTAAAAAAATAGGTGGTGTCGAGAAAAAGTTAAGATTGATGAATCGGTAATTAATAAAAGAAAATACAACAAAAGAAAAATTGTTAAAACAAAGTGGATATTAGGCGGAATTTTTATGGAAGATGGTAACCTATTTTTTTCTAATTACCTAATAGAAAAATGGAAATTATTGAAAATGAAATAAGAGAAAATGTTGTTAATGGATTAATTATCATAACTGATTCATTTAGGTCATATGATAATTTAAAAAATTTAAGATTTTCACATCAAAAAATTAATCATAATATCGAGTTTGTTTCAAAGGAAAACAATGAAATACACACTCAAAATATTGAATGTAGGTGAAGTTTATTAAAAAAACGCATAAAAACAAAGGAAATAATATAAAAAAAGACATTAATTCATATCTTCTGAATATATTTTTCGTAACAATTCAAAAAATAAATGGAAAGAGTTTATAAACATTATAAAAGCAAGTTTTACTATTCGATAAAGAGTTTTATTATGTTCGTTTTCGTTAAAACCTTTATTTTAATGGGTGTCATATTCTACACTTTCGCCGAAACATTATTTTTACAGTGTATTATTCCCAAGGAATTACACAGCGATAATGAACCTGAATTTAAAAATAAAAAATAACATTTTTATTCCAAAAATTTAATATTAGGCAAGTGTTTAACTCTCCTAATCATCCGCAATCACAGAGGCAAATAGAAAGGTTTAATAAAACATTAAAGATATACTTTTTTCTGTAATATATACAATACCACATTGAAATGGATAGATAAACTCAATAGAACAATATATGAGTATAACATAAAAAAGCATAGAGGAACCGGTAAATCACCAGCAGAATTATTTCTAAGTGTATCCGGATATAATTCAAGTGAAAATATTTTTCGTGAAGGTATCAATCTTTCATTTAATCTTTCTGGTATTTAATTCCAAGAGATAGACGAATATAGAAAGCAATATTATAGAAAAATAGAAGATATGAGTCGAAGTAGCATAAATCGATTGGATAATACAATACTTAGATTAAAAGATTTAACAGAAATAAATAATATAAAGTTAATAACAATAATTCACTTTTTATTTTTTTCCATACGTTGTAAATGGTGTGGAACTTAATTATATACCACAATTTTTTTTGAATCCTTCTTTTTTTAAAAAAAAACGATGAAAAAATTTGAATTTCATATGTTGTTTACCAATTTAAAAATTATATTAATATCTAAATCATTATATTTATGTTGTTTATATAAGTGTCAGCGAAAAGTGGATCTAAAAACATTTTGAGATGTAGGAAAAAAAGATGTAATAAGACCTACAATGTTTTAGAAAATCCATTTATTGAAACTAAAGTTGAAATTACTGCTATTATTGATATTTTATATATCTGGTTATACGACTTAAACAAATAGAGCTCCAATTAAATGTACATAGGAATAATATAAGAGAAATTTTCAAAAAGTTTGATATAATATTCGAGAGTTTAAAGAAAGAACAAAGAAGTAAAATTGGTGGTGATGGGATAATAGTTGAAGTAGATGAATCAAAATTTGGCAAAAGAAAATATAATAGATGAAGGATGGTTGATGGGGTTTGGATATTAGGTGAGATAGGAAAGCAAAAAAATATATTTTTACCCCAGAACGACGTTTTGTTTAGAAAATGAGCTATTTAAATCGATTGAGGGACTTAAACAATTCCTTTTAGATTATGATATTGTTCAAGAAGAGGTGATATGTGCTTTTTGTGGTGGACAATCAAAGCTTATAATATACAACCAATCAGAAAATAAATATCTAGCATATAGATGTAAACACAAAGGTTGCCAGAAAAGAAAACCAATTTTTAAAACGCGTATAGGTATTTTAAAATATATTAAATTATTATATTTTATTATGTCAAGTGCCAGTTATTGGCAAATAAAAATATATTTAAATATAACTGATAATACAATATTATCAGTAAAAACAAAATTAAGAGAAGCCTATTCAATCTATATAGGAGAAAACCCTTTGGTTCTAGGTGGAGAAGGAGTATTATTAGAAGTGGATGAAACTGTACTTTCGAGAAGGAATGTTATTACTAATCCTACAACATTAGCTGATGAAGTTGCAGATACAGTGTGGATTTTAGGTGTTGTAGATCCACGTAATATCAGACACTTTTTCATCAAGAGAATAATAAACAGAAGAGTGGACACACTTAATAATGTTCTAGAGGGTGTGGTAAGCGTAAGGAGTATTTTATGTAGTGATGTATATCCTTTATATTCAGCAGTTGCTATAAATTTATGTCTGGGCCATAGGGTTATTAACCATAGTCGTGGGTTTGTAAACGATGATGGTGATCACACAAACACAATAGAAAGTTTCTGATCCCATTTAAAATCGTCAATGAGAAAAGAAAACGGAGTAATGAGACAAAATATTGACCTTGGGATTAGTGAGTATACGTTTAAACGAAGATTTATTACTGTATCCACAATCGACGAATTCAATAATATGTTTATTGAAATATTAAAATTTTATTTATTTTTATTTTTTTATTAATTTATTACTAATTTTTTTCTCCAAGGGGACTCCCCTTGGTGGTAGATCTCTTATTGTAGAAGTCTCGGATACTCGAAAAAACATGTTTCTTTGAAGTACTTAGATTTAGAAACAAAGAAAGTCTAAATACTCTAACCTAAATTAAATAATAAAATGAAATACACAACATTAAACATTATATAACTTTTTTAAAAAAAAATAATATTTTCAGTTTCAGACAAAAACAAATATATAAATAAATTCTTTTTTTATATTCTAAAGTAATTCTTCCAGAGATGAGTTAAAAAAATAGTTTCTCTCCGAACCAGTGCTAGAATTTCTTCAGCATTCGGCTATAAAGCCTTGCTATCACTTCAGCAAGGATACCACGCTCGTACGTCTGTGGATAACACAGTACTGGTAAAGGGAGAGACTAGTAAAGTCTTAAATAATTATTATATAATATAAAGATAGACGATCAATAAACATAAATATATTACAGTGAATACCAAAGAGAAAAGACAGAAAAATTTTACTATATAGTAAAAATAAATTATACGAGTTAAGTAATCAATCCGATGATACATTAAGCAAAATGTAAGATAACATAATTATAGTCATAATTTATATAGATCATAATAGACTTCGAGAAAAAAATTATTCAGTATTAATAAAAATTTATAAATAAAACATGGGGTTGTCAAAATTTTTTTATTTTATAGTTGTTTGGAGGGAACTTTTGGAGGGAAAAAATAAATAAATAGAACTTGAATTTTTATTTATTCTTTAAAAAAAATTATTTATAAAAATCATTTGATTTATTGTTTCTTTAATATAATACATAAAAATATTTTTTGAAGAATAGAATCAAAAACATTAATTTGATATTTTTTCTTTATTTTTATAAATTATGTATGCTTATACACTTTATAACATATAAAATGAAACGATGATAAAATAACCAACAATACCATAAAAATAATTTTTACAATATTTTCTTTCTTTGTTATCTTCTGATACGATCTCATGATTATTTCTCTCTCAAATTTTTAATGATGTTGACTTTATTCCAGTGTAATATATGTTATTATATTCATTATTAATCTGTTTGAATATTACTCATATGAATCATATCTTCTTTGAATAAACGTATTTTTTCTTAATTATTCATTATTCCTGTGTAATTTACAAAGACATTATATGTAACTTATTTATTATCTGATATCATCTCTTCTGGTATTATACCATTTATTATATATTTTTTAATCTTCAATTATAATGCTGCTTGGTTTATTTTTAATTAGAATTTTATATATTATTTTTGGAAAATAATCCAATAATAGCAATGTATATTTGTGTTCATCTTTATCTCTAATAAATATATAACCAGTTATTAAAGAAACTTATTTATATAAATAAGTTTAGACTCATTAAAATTCTTTATATTGTATATTTTACAGGTCTTGTATTTTTTTATTACATTTTTACGATTTTATTGTATTTGACAAATATATTGATCTTGATCAAATAATATACATTCTCTTTCTCTTTATATCCTAACTTCATATTTATTGTCATGGTTATTCATTTTCTTTTTTTTCTTGGATCATAAAAAGATTTTTACTTCAATTTGTTTTCGCGTTTTATAAAAGACTCGTTTATTTTAATATTTTTATTGTTCATTTTATATTACGTTTTATCATACCTATGTTTACCATATATTCTCTCTTTGTGTACCTAATAAATAGATTGAATTCCTTGATTTATTTAACCTATCCAATAATTCGGTTATTATTAATTTTTATTTCTCTAAATTCTTGTCCCAAACACTCCTACGTACTTTTTCTGGTTGTAGAACATTTGACAGCAGTAGATATAAATTCCTTAAAATTTTAATGAAAGGATATACATTTATCTCTTATTTTTCTTTGAATAATACGTTCAAATCCCATTATTACGTACATTTATTCTTAATCCCAAGATTTCTTATAATCGTGCATTTTAATTACTAACTTATTTAAGTATTAGTTTATTTCATTTTTAAATCAATCTCTGTCACTTTCGTCTAACTTCATATATTTGATTTTTTATATATTCTATCAAATCGATAGTTATGTTCAAGATTTACTATAAATTTTCAAATAACCAAGCAAGATCTAAAGAGTATCTTTCTCTTTTTACACCCCCTAATTCAAAAAACTTAAATGTTTCATTCTCTTAATTTTCGTGTATTTGTATTTTTTCCCCGTTAATTATTACTTTCAATAACTTTACTTTTCTTGTCGATATTGTATTTATTATTTATTTGTTATTTTTAAATTTATTCAATACTTTACTTGTAAGACAATACACTCCGTTATGTTATTTAGATATAATATACTATTACTAATATATACTTATAACCCATCATCCTTTTTAAATTTATACGAAATATCAAGGTTTACTTTTTGTATTATCAAGAGTAAGGCTTCAAACTCATAACAATATTTTTCTATTTATATGTTACATCCTTTATATTAAATTTATTATTCGTTTAAATCAAATCATAAAAATATTTTGATCAATAGACATTTTTTATCATATCATTCATAAATGGTAATTTATATTAGTTATTCTACAATGACGTTTATGCCATAAGGTTATATACAAACCAATACCTTTTTGTGTTTCTTGTAGTATATTAATAGAATTCCATCGTTTGATTCCGATTTTCCTGTTATATCCTTTTATTCAAATTCATTAAATATCTTTTTGTGTTACATCAAATTTTTTGATATTATTTACCTTTTCTAATTATGTTAGTCCCTCTATTTATTTTTATATCGGGTCTTTTTTATTATAAATTTTATTTTCTCTTTTATTTTAAATATATCCCCACTTTCTTTTTCTAATTTATTATTATCATTTACAATTTTACATCTTTTTCGATGATTTTCTATATGATTTTTTTAACGATTTTTGAATAATTTATATATATATTATTAATGTTAATCTTTTGAATATTGTTATTTTGAAATAAAACGTTTTTGCTTATCCTTTGACTATGATGTTGTCTCGTGTATATAAAATATATAATATCATCTCAGTTGAGTTTGTGAAGTTTTAGAAAATAATCATTATGGAATATTACCTTTTATTTAAAACTAGTTGAATAGTTAAATATAATATGGGTCTATTTTTAAAGTATTAAAAATTTTTAATTTTGGTTTTCATAAATAATTAATGGATGTAATCACAGTTTGACATTTTCAAAAAAAAAGATATATATATTGATAATAATAAATGAATATTCCTTCAATGCATTTTTATTAAACCATTTCATCTTTCTTAATCTATCATAATTTCAGTATTTATTTCATTCTACAAATATTTCTTTTTTGACATTACGTTCGTCGAAATCTAGAATATATTTTAAAACTCATTGTTATTCTTTATATTTTTCGTATAAAGGATTATAACTTTTGTTATAAACAAAAAATTAAATACATGCTTTACCCGAATTGTTTGTGGAAAATAAAACTGGAAAAGGATAAAAGTAGTAATTCAAGATTTACATAAAGAACGGAGAAAGATAAGCATAATATTCAAAGAAAATATATTTTTTATCGAAATAAAAATATAGAAGTCTTATACATTATTAATTTGTTTTACATTGGAATAACTATAGAGTAAATTATAGTTTAGCCCTTAAAAAAAGAATCGGAAAAATAATAAAAGAAACATCAATACACATCCGTAAATATGAATAAATATAAAGATAAAAAATAGGAGTATGATATTAAGAATAATTACCAAACTTGGAAAAAATAGAATATAAGATATCGTGTATTATGTATGAATAATACAAAAAACATATATAAATATATAAGATGAAAATAATAAAAAATATACTTGATGTAATTAAAAAGAACATAAAGAAATATCAAGGATATATTTAGATTGTTGAAAAAGATTGAATCCTTAAGGGAAAGTAATGTTTATGTGCATTAAAATGTTAATCATACACAAAATTTCATTGTTCCAGTAAAAGAAAATCATATTAATATTATTGAAAAAGTATCTTTCCTATTAAAAACATTAAATAAAGAAATAGATAAAGAATTTTCTAAAGTTGTTTATGCACATAGATATTGGATGAAAAGAAGAATTGATAAGTTATTAAATATTTAACATTTTTAAAAGGAATCCGCATTATACTTTTTAATAAATGGTTAATTATTTCACGTTTCCAACTTTACTTTCGTTACATTTTTTATTCTTACATCTCTAAGTCGCTTTATTTTTTTATACTTTTAATAATATAAAAATGGCTTTTTAACTGCATATTCTTTCAGTGGGAAAATCAAGATTGATTTGGAATTCTGGCCAATCATAAACAATATTAATTTTTTAAAATTACAATAACATCTGATTTTATACCATAATTTGTAGATTTAAAAGTATATAAACATTATCGTGTAAATATCCTTTAAACTAACTTATCAATTCAGCTATTAATATATTTTTTCTGCTGTAATTACGATTTGAATAATTTTATATATTTTTTTATTATTCGGGATATTTCTTTAATAGATATCCTGACTTATCTTCTTTAGTTAACAATATTAAAAAGACGATATAAAAAAATAAACCAACATTTATGGGTTTTAAGGTATGTAAAAAAGGATAAATTAGAAAATAAATATCGAAATAAGTTAAAAAAATTTATTGTTTTATCTTTAAAACTGTTAATACTTCGTTGAAATTAAAATTTATAAGAAAAGATATATTTTAATATGTATTGTTGCGGATTTTTTTAATTTTAACTGTTGTTCTTTTAAATATTTTTTAAATTAAGACCATGCAAATTCAGTCTTTTGTATGCCAGTGTTACTGTTTTTAGGATCAACAAAATACTCGTATTTATATTTATTAGTGTTATTATCTATTCTTTTAAACCGTATGTAACATACGGTACTATCCTTCTTATATGTTTTACAATAATTTTATTAAACTTATTGAATTCTTTACTTAACTAACCTTATAAAAACGTATCTGAACTTTCTTTACCCGTATCACCTATAAGCTACATATTTTTTAGAATTTCATCTTTATTGTATTTCCTTTTGAAATACACGATTCATATATTTCTGCTCAAAATTTATTATTGTATCTAATATCAAAAATATTGAGTAAGATTTTAACAATTGTTTTAATCGACGAATAACCATATTATATTCGTTTATTATATTCTTGTATAAAGAAAAACTACAAATTACATATATTATTTTTTATGATTATTATAAAAGATATTTTAGCCCCTTTAGACAATGAACTTTTCCTGATTGGAACTGATTTAATTCTGTACTTGTGGTTCCAAACATATCCATATGAACAATTGTTAGTATCAAAATTATAAACTTTTTGCATAAAGAGATCTAACTTTATTTTTTAATATACATATGTCCGCCGACTAATTAATAAATAAAAAAACATCATTAATAGGGTTCATTTCCATTTTAATAAAAAAATTGTTTTTTAAAGAATTCAAAAAACTTTTTAAAAATTTAAAAAAAAAGATGTACATCGCAAATTGAAATACATAAACACAAAACTTTATTATGCTATGAGTACTCAAAATGAAATACAAAATACTATTGTTCTAAATAACTCTATTACGAAAAAAATAAAATTATTTCAAATGAACTTAAGAAAGAGTATTATTTCTATGAAAAATCAAGGCTATTCGGTAAAAGCTATTGGTAGGGCATTGGACATAAAAACGCCCACCATATATAGTATTTTAAGAATATATAAAAATGAAAAATGAATTGAAAGAAAATAGCTGGTGGTTGTAAATCTACTAAATTAGATGATTACCAAAAAGAAAGTTTAATATCAAAAGGAAGGGAATCTGTAACAATTACACTGAAAGAACTTGTTAGGTATATGAGTGACACGCATAATATTAGTGTTGGAAAGTCCATTATAGATCGTACTCTAGAATCATTTTCTTTTACTTTAAAAAGAATTTCCATAATATCGGACAGAAGAAATAATAAAACTACAATTATTAAAAGAGAAGAATTTGCAAGAAATTACTCCAATAAAATATTGGAAATTGAGGATAAAAACTTTATTTTTATAGATGAGGTAGGCTTTAATATATAAATGCGGAGTAAACATGGTAGACCCACCAAGGATATGCCTGCTAATATTACAACATCGAACATAAGAACGAAAAAAATATCAGTAATAATTTCGGTGAATAAATACCAAAAAATAGACTTTCATTTAATCATGACCCAGTAAATGGCATTAATTTCAAAGAATATATTTTAAGACTTTTAAGAAAATGTGATGAAATTGTAATAATACATCCAATATTGATTATGGATAATGCTCACATACATCATTATTCAGAATTAAAATTATTATCAGAGGAACAAAATATAGAAGTTTGGTATCTTCCACCATATTCTCCACAATTAAATATTATTGAGAATTGTTATAATATATTGAAGAATTATGTTGCATGACAAGAACCAAATACTGAAATTGAATTAAATACCTATATTGAAATGGGATTTTGTGAAGTTATAGAAGAAGACGTAGGTGGCTATTACAGAAAGTTTTTAAGAGTAATTGATATGGCAGACAAAAAATATTTTTAATAAATTAAATTTTATTTAAAAAAATTTTTATTAAAATGTATGGGTGATTGTTAAAAAATAAACAGGATGCTCTATATATTTCTGGAATAATTGGATTCTTTTGTCATAATTATTTTGTTCGTGGCGACTATTTTTTCGCATGTTTTTAAACCCTAAAAATGACAAAAAACAGTTTTTTTGATGGTTTTAAAATTTCTATCTACGAAATACTTCAAGTATTGTTAGAAATATGTAAAAAATCAACATATAAACATATTACAAAAAAACAGAGTCAGTTATAGAGTAATAAATTCTATAACAAAAAAGTAAAAACGTAGCAATCAAAAAAATAATAAAATAGGTGGGTATGATGACATAATAGAAATTAATGAGACGCATCTCACTCAATATAATACTGGAAGATCTCTAAAACAATTTTGGGTAGTTTATGGCATTTCTAGGAACACAAAAGAGATGGTTTATCATGGTGAAAATAAAAGAAATGCAGAAGTCATTGAAAAAATAATCAAAAACAATGTTAACGTAGGAACAAGAATAACAAAAGATTGGAAAACTTATTCAAAACTATTTAACCTAGGTTATACACATGAAACAATTAATCATGCAGGAACTTTGTACACCCACAAAACAAAGAAATATACACTCAAACCATTGAAATTATGTGGAGATATTTAAACAATATCTAAAAAACAACCTATAAGTAATGTAAATGGATTATTAACAGCTCAAATTTCATTCTATTTTTATTTGAAGTCAAAAAAAATCTTTTTCATGAACTCTTAAACGATTTAAAATATATTAAATGATTATTTATTTTATTTGTTTTGTTTTTTTATTTCTTAATCTTTTAGGATTTTTATTTGCACATTTTACTTATTTTTTTTAAGATTTTAAAGAATATTTTATATTCTTTACCATAGTTAATGTATTAAAAATTATAACCCAAGAAGAAAAAAAGAAGAAATAATAAATATTAAAATATAAAAAAATTCCAGATCGAATAAAAAAATATTTGAAAAGTTTTTTAAAGAAATGTGATAAATTAAAATATAGGTGTAGCTAAAGCTACAGTTCTTTATAAGAGATATAAAGAACAAAGAATACTTCTAGAAACTCTTTAAATCTCTAAAATAAAATATGTCAAAGAAATTGATCTTTTTGACTTAAAGGAAAGTGAAGGAAAGAGACGTATGTTGAGATTGAGTGAAAGACAATTAAATAAAAGTTTATTAAGAAAAGACTTATCCATCATTGACAGTGGCAGCAAGCCACACAATGGCGTCGGCAGAAGGATGGATAAGCAATTTAGTTATGGAAAAGATAATAAAAGATTGATAAACTTATTTAATTTAGAGAAAAATCCTTTAGATGAAATAATCGAAAAAATAAATAAAGTGAACTTGGATCAGAATGTTAATACAGTAAGTGAATTAGGAATACTTACCTTTGATGGCTACAATATGAAGGTATAGGTTTTTGTCAAACAATTTGTACCATATATTAATACGTGGGGAATTATTAAGACATTCCAAATCATCGAAACAAAACTCACTGGAGTTGCTTTAGATTGGTATAATGGAACGAAAAATAATATTTTTTCAAATTGGGAAACGTTTGTGGAAGAGATAAAATTAATGTTTGGTTCAGAGGAAAAAGAAGACAAACAGATATCTCTTATATGTGATTTGGCTGGGGGGTTTAAGCCGGGCAAAATCTTGGAGCTTGTTATGAAGCATTTTCATTGAAACACGAGCTAAAAATAGAATTGGTTGTGCTTATAAGAACGGCTGGTAGAAACATGCCACCACACTTGTTAAGAGGGTTAGTAGAACAAAGTTCATGGAAGAATTTATTACTAAAGGCTAAACAACTGGACGATGATTACATAGCGAAAAGGTGGAGATTCACTAATCAGAAACAAAATCAACACGAAGAAGTTAAGAGAAGTCAAATAAAACAAGAACGGAAAAGGACAGAGACAGTAAAATGTTATTATTGTAAAGGAGATGGTCATATTAAAATAAAATGCCCAAAACTAAAGCAGAAAGAAGAAAAAAAGACCCATGACTATTGCAGTGGAAGAATCCATGAAACCAAAAATAATCATCAGAGTAAATAATAAAGAATGTCTGGGTCTAATAGATACAGGCGCAGAAGCATCATTTATAGATGAAAAATTAGCACGAAGAATAAATATGGAATTTGAACCTTGTGCTATTCAAATAAACTGTGCTGTTGGAAATACAGAATCATTAGGGAAGTGTAAGGTTAAGATTGTTGATGTAAAAGGAGAAGTAGAAAGTAAGTTCGAGTTTATAATATTAAAGAA
Organism: Spraguea lophii; assembly: GCA_001887945.1. Taxonomy (NCBI): domain Eukaryota; kingdom Fungi; phylum Microsporidia; family Spragueidae; genus Spraguea; species Spraguea lophii. Next base: position 40,900 of record LDOQ01000005.1, on the reverse strand, counting down.
TTTGAGACAAAAGGTTATATTAGGTACAGATTTTATCAGAGAATTTAAACTAAGCATTGATTTATCAGAAAACTTAATTACACATGTTAACGGTTTATCAACGAATTTTACTAAATTTCCGAAAACAGAATTAATATTGAATACTTTAGAAATGGAAAAACACGAATTAAAGAAGGAAATTAAAGATGTAAAGATTATTAAATTAATAAAGGAATATTTAAACAATATAAAAGAAGAGAGAGCCGCAAATACTGAAGAACATGAAATAATATTAAAAGATGAAACAATTACCATAAATTCTACATCATACAGACGTTCACCAGAAGATAATCTATTTATTAAAGAATACGTAACAGAAATGAAAGAAAAAAACTACATAAGAGATAGTAATTCAAAAATAACAAGCCCCTTAGTGTTGGTTAAGAAAAATAATAAAGTTAGAATTTGCGTAGACTACAGAAAATTAAACAGCTTCACCATTCCTATTCCATATCCAATTCCTCATATGGAAGAACTCACGGATAGTTTAAGCGATGCAAATATTTTTTCAGTACTAGATCTTAAGAGTGGATATAATCAAATAGTAATTAAAGAACAAGATAGGTATAAGACAGCGTTTGTGACACGAGAAGGCAAATTTGAATATAATAGAATGCCATTTGGGTTAATTAACGCACCATACACGTTTCAGAAAATAATGAATAAACTCTTTAAAGAATATTTGTATAAAATTTGTGTAATTTATTTAGATGATATTTTAGTCTATTCATCAAATATAGACGAACATTATACACATTTGAAAATTGTATTAGATCTGTTAGTGAAAGGGAATTTAAGACTGAATTTGGAAAAATGTGTTTTTGGATCTACATCTGTAAAGTTTCTGGGATTAAAAGTATCAGAAGGAGAAATACGAATTGATGATGAACAAATTAATAAAATAAAAAAATTACAACCCCCAAGAACCATAAAAGAATTACGAAGTTTATTAGGTTTCCTAGGATTCTTTAGAAAGTTTATTCCTGGATTTGCTGAAGTGGTTTATTCATTAACTTCAAAATTAAAGAAAAATAATTTTAAAATAGAAGATAAAGAAACCCAAGTTTTAGAAAACATAAAAAAATTAATATGCCAGAAAAATGTATTAATATTACCAAATTTCAAAGATAATTTCATAATATACATAGATGCCAGCAATCACTATATAGCAGGTGCATTAATGCAGAATAAAGAAGAGGGACTCAGACCAGTACTTTGAATTTGTAGAAGACTAGAACAAAGGGAAATAAACTACACAGTAACAGAGAAAGAGATGCTTGCGGTAGTATGGTCGATAAAGAAGTTTAAAATATATTTAGGTAAAGAATTTATTGTTAGAACTGACCATAAAGCAATTGAAGGTCTTATAAAAAAGAAAGATTCAACAAACAGGTTAATGAGATGGAATATGGAATTACAACAATATAAATTTAAAATTGAATATATAAAAGGAATATATAATAACTTTAGTGATATGCTATCAAGACCCGCAGAGATAGGATTAAATATAATAAATTTAGAAAAAACAAAAATCTTATTAAAATGATACATGAAGATCTTGGTCACGCTAAAACAGAATCAATATATATATTTCTAAAAAACGGATATGATGTACATATTAGTAGAGAAGAAATAAAAAGGGTTTTAGATACATGCGAAACATGCAAAAAGTTTTCAAGGGGGGAGAGAGGGTTTAAAGACGAGAGAATTTTAATTGGACCGCCTTTTTCAAAACTACATTTAGATATATTAGGGCCTCTTCCCAAGACAGATAAAGGAAATAAATATATTATTACGGCAATAGATAGCACAACACGGTGGCCAGAAGCGATAGCAATCAGAAGAAAGACAGCAGATGAAGTAGCAAAGTTTCTGCTTAGAGATGTATTTATTAGGCACGGTGCACCCGTAGAAATAGTAACAGACCAAGGAAAAGAATTTATGAATGATACTATTAAATTATTCTGCCAGATGATTAATAAAAAAAAAGTATGACATCACCGTACAATCCACGATGTAATGGAACTGTAGAACGATTTAATAAAACACTAATAGAAAAATTATGTACGTTTATAAATGAAGATTTTAATGATTGGGATAATTGGTTAGAAATAGCACTTTTTGCATGCAGAATATCTCCAAACAATAGGTTAAAAACAAGCCCATTTGAAATTATTTATGGAAGAATCCCGTTATTATGGAACAATAATAAAGATATCCAATTAGACACAGAAAATACGGTACTTAAGAGATTAGATGATTATAGAGATAAATTAGTAAAATTAACAATAAAACAAAGAGAATCAGAGGTTGAAAAGGTTAGAGGAAAAGATAACAACGATTTACAAATTGGTGATATAGTATATAAGAAGAAAAATATGATTGAAAGGAAAAATAAATTAGATGGTAGATATTCCGGCCCATACAGAATTATTAAGAAATTAGATAAAGGAGCATATCATATAAAGGGAATAGATGGTATAGGAAGATCTATTAATCGAAGAGATTTATTGAAGGTTACAAACTGCGAGCAAAGTTTAGAGGAGGAGATGTGTAGCTAAAGTTATAGTTCTTTATAAGAGATATAAAGAACAAAGAATACTTCTAGAAACTCTTTAAATCTCTAAAATAAAATATGTCAAAGAAATTGATCTTTTTGACTTAAAAGAAAGTGAAGGAAAGAGACGTATGTTGAGATTGAGTGAAAGACAATTAAATAAAAGTTTATTAAGAAAAGACTTATCCATCATTGATAGTGGCAGCAAACCACAGTATTAAAAGAAAAGATATTGTATCCTATCTCGATAAATGCAACCAATGCTAATTAAATAACAATATGATTACTAAACCATCGGTAAAATTAATGGGACTTCTAACATGGGTTTTTTAATAACCGATAAGGTATTCAAATCCATAGAAGACCTCAAAACATTCTTAATAGATGAAGAGGTTTTGTTAGAATTTTATGTTTGTTCAACCTGTGGATTTAATTCCAAGTTAATGATATATAACCAAGGAGAAAAGAAATATTTAGTATATAGATGCACGAAAAAAGGGTACTAAAAGAGAAAAGGTATATTTAATACAAATATTGGTGTTTTAAATTATTTTTTAGCGGTATATTTTATAATGTCTAGTGCCAATTACTGCAATTGAAAGTGTGGTTGGGTATTTCAGATGTTACAATCTCATCAATCAAAAGCAAATTAAGAGTTGCTTATAATATATATTTTGGGAGAAATCTAATAGTTTTAGGTGAAATGTGTGTGTTTTTAGAAGTGGATGAAACAGTTATCTCTAGGAGAGGAATAATTGTTAATCCAACAACATTGCCTGATGGAATTACTAATACGATGTGGATATTAGGAGTTGTGAATCAAACAAATATCAGAAATTTTTTTATAAAAAGAGTGAGAAATAGACGGTCGAATACATTGACACGAGTTTTAGAAGGTGTTATTAGAGTTGGAAGTGTTTTATGTAACCATGGGTATCCATCTTACCCACAGTTGTTGAAAACTTAAACTTATCTCATATTGTTGTAAACCATAATCATGGTTAGGTTAATGAAGAAGGTGGCAACACAAATACCATTGAAAGCTTTTGGTCGCATCTTAAGTCTTCGATGAGAAAAAAAAACGGGGTTATGAGGCAAAACATCGATTTATGGTTAGGCGAATATACATTTAAAGGAAGGTATTTGACAGGAACAAGCAATGAAGAGTTCAAAAGAATATTTATTGAGATAATAAAAATACTAATTGATATTTAAAATTAAATAATTTTTACTCAATATCTTTCAGTGTTGTTTTGTGGTGTTTTTAAACTCAAGATAGTTCCTTACTGGTAGACCTTAAAGTTTAGAAGCCCCAAAAAAAGTAAAATGGAAGGGTGAATAACTGATGTGTCAATATATGCAGAGAAAATTACAGGATATAAATACATTTTAAATATTATAAACTCATATTCAAAATTTGCATGGTCATTTGCTTTAAAAAATAAAACCATGGAGAATGTAACAGAAACATTTAAAAAATTATTCTATGTCGAAGGTTCACCCAAAATCCTTCATGGAGATAATGGGAAAGAGTTTAAAAACTACAAACTGGATAATCTATGCCAGGAATTTAAAATAACAATAAAATTTGGTAGGTCAAGACATCCACAAAGTCAAGGGTAAGTGGAGCGTTTAAACCAGACAATAAAAGGAATGCTTACAAAAGCAACAGCAAGCGATTGTAATTGGTATAATAGGTTAAATAATATAACCTATCAATATAATATAACAATCCATAGAGCATTAAATAAATCACCGATTAATGTCCACAGAAATATTGAAGAGTACAATATAAAAGAAGGATATAGCAGTACATCTGAAAAAGATATAAAAACAAATGATAATGATGTGGAAATGTCGATAATGGATGAAAAATATAGACAAAATTATAATATAGGTATAATAAGAAGTCTGGATTTCAATTATAAAAAATACGAAATAAATAATGAAGATTTAGTATTATTAAAAAAAGACTTTGATACAAAGTAAAAACAAAGAAAAAGGTCTTTGGAAACAATATATGAAAAGAACTCTTATACCGTAAAAGAAATAATCGATAGAAATTCGACATTAAGAAATGATAAATATAAAACAAACAAATCATCTTAAATTTATCATAATATTTCGAATATATAATTTTACAAACTAATTATTTTATCCAATCCCATTCATAAGGAAGTGGGGGTAAAATAAAAAAAATTTAAAAATAAAATAAATATGATAGATATATATATAAACAATATATAAAAATAATTACTAATTAATATTTTATCGAGTGTTTTTAAATGTTTTATTAAATGTCTATTATATATAATATTGACTTTTCGTCATAAAATAAATCGTGTTATTTATTCTTTTATATCTATTACTAAACATCTGATCCTTGTATTGCTTCCATAATTTCTAATGTTATATTAATAATTAGGCAGTATAGTATCCATATATAAAAACCAATTTATTTATCATAATTTACTGACTTGTTATAAAATAATAAAAAATTGATCAATATCATAAGAAAAGAAATATTACTTTTTATAAAAGAAATTTTTTAAAATATAAATCATAATAATTTATATATTTTCCGGGAAAAGTTATTATGATTTAAGTATGGTTTATTGAATAGTTTTTATAAATATCAAAAACTCATCTCCTTTCCCTCGATCTTAATATAAATATTGCGTAAATTCTTAACCCCGTCTATTTCGGGTATGTTATCTTCTAATAAATTAACTTTAAAATCTTATAATTTTAAGAATGTGTTGATTAAAAATTGCGATTACTGGCAACAATTAATATCCGGTTTACAATGATTATACAAGCTCTTTCAATTTTATATATTTATTTTTACCATTTCTATTATTAATATGTCTTAAGCATAATATCTTTTATGATGCCTTTTCTAATTTACTTTTGTTCATTAATTTCAATAATCATATTTTCAAATAATTGTAACCGGTTTTAAATTTTATGAAAATTTTCTTTAACAATATAAAAAAAACCAATTTAAATCTCTATCGATGTTTTTTTCGATTTTCTAATTTTTAAAATAACAAAAATAATTCGGAGGATGAATTAATTTGTATAGAAATAAGAATGCTCTAGATAAAAAATGTTAAAAGTACAGTATTTCTATTGGGTATGAATTATCATGAAACTGAAAATGTCATAAAAATTTATAAATGTGAAAGTTGTGGTGAAAAGAACATGACGGTAAATAAAAAGTTAATGAAGAGATTATCACTTTTATTTGGTAATATAAAAAATCCTGGAAAATTGGGAATTAAAGTTAATATAAGGTTATTAATAAAAGTTATAAAAGGATAATATACAAATTCATAATTACTTTAAAAAAATCTATATCTTTACCGATATAAATTTCAAATTAAACAAAACAAAACAACAGAAATAAACACAGGATTTTATGAATATGGATGATTATATAATAAAATTTTTACAGGTGTATCGTATTTTAATTTATACCTGAATTGACTCCGAAAACCCGGATAGAGGAAAAAGTAACTATTGTGTTTTATCGGCTGGCCACTGATTTTCCCAGACTATTTTTTAGATCAAGTCCATCGATTCACATAAGGTTTTTATACTTATATCGCATACAATTAATTTTAATTTTTTTAAATAAATAGAGATCTATTACTTTTCAAATTTTATATCCAAATAAATAAGATAATAAAGAATTATAAATATAAAAACAGGATATGTTCTGGCGTGGTATAGTTAAAGATAACTAAATAATTGGGAAATTATATTATAAATCCGATTCTTATCTAAAAAAGTAAAACGCACACAACCATGGAATGTAATAATCTAAAAAACAGAGTTGATCTCAAATGAATTTACAAAAAAAAACAATTATAAATATATATATACTTGATGAATACAAACATAAAAAAACATCAAATATTCCATATAAAAAAAGTTATTAAAAATATAAGAAATAAAAAAATCAGATTACCAGTCAAAAAAGTTTAATGATTTCCCTGATAATTTAAAAGAGCTGGTGATTTTAGGCTGTGATGAGTCGGATCATTTTGATAATAATTAGGATGTTATTTAAAAGACAAGAATAATGCTTATTTTTTACAATATTATTCTAGTTACGATGATACAAAAAGATTTTTAATTTTTAAAATAAACTTTAAAAAACAGTTTTTTGAAAATATGAAGATTTTATTTATAGGTGATACGTTTAGAATTTTTTATGAGGATTTATTTAATGATTAATATTATATATGTTTTGTATAGAACATATTCAATTGTGTATATGTTATTAAGAACAAAATCAGAAATGAAGTATATAAAAACAATTGATAAATTTAAAGGTTTAAAAAAATAAATATGGATTAATTATAGAAAACTTTAAAAAATTTCTAAATAATGGATGTGGTGTGGTTTTTTATAAATTAATTTTATAATATTGTTATTTTAATTTGCGTTAATTATTATAGCGTAAAATCGAAGATGAAAAGTTATATAATTTGTTTAAAAATATTACGATTTCGAAAAATGTTTTAAAACAATTTTGACTTTTGTATATATTTCATGTGGAGACGTATTGAAATTTTTCATGAAAAAGAAAAATTTTATTGAATATCCTAAAAATATATATTTTAGAAGATTCGAGAAAGATGATTATGTTACACCAAACTTTAGTATATCAAATTTGGATATTTTGGAAAGAGTTAAAGATTCAAATCAATAACAAACATTGATGTTGGATCGTTCCACAGAGTTATTAATTCAGAAATAAACATAACAACACCAAATATTGCATTATTTATATCCAAGTTAATTGAACATTATGATAGAAATAATTAGGATTAGAAAAAACTAGATATGGGTATATTACATGACCAATAAGATAGTATTAAAGAAATAAACTTTATTATTTGAATTTATATAGAAAATATTTTAGCTGTTTATAAATTTCATTTCAATTAAATATTTTTTGTATGATATTTTTTATTTTTAAAAAAATTCGGGTGAATCACCGATAACTGCTTATATAACATATCTATAAAAACCATTAAAAAATAATTAAAATATTATTATTATTTTTTTTAATATTATTTTTCGGAATATTGAAAGACAAAATTATTATATTTTGAAATATAATAATTTTATTGTCAAAACGATGGTTAACGCTAATTATGTGAATAAAATTAATAAACATATATTTAATTATAATATTTTATTTATAAGCAAAATAAATTACCTACGACTAAGATTAATAATATATTTAAAAAAAACAATATTTTTTATAATTATTTAATTTTCTATAATTATAAAATACAACTATGTATTCTTTAAAAAATTCTGTATATATGATAATAGAGTTTATTATCTGAATAAGAAATATTAAAGAAACAGTGATAAGTCAAACACATATAAGATATATATTTAATTGGTCATTATAGAAATATTCATTATTTAAATGAATAATTTAAATAAATTATGTTTTTTAAAAAAAATAACTCTTTTTATCTTCAAAAGATGTTTTCAAGAACTTTCCACGAATAACAAAAAAAACAAAAAAATAATTTATCTTATAATATAAATATAATATAAGAAAGCGACGTGATAATTCATTCTATCGATTATATATTAATTTTAAAATCATTTAGAACAAAGGATATAGAATATCATAAAATAAATTTAAATAATATAATTTTATTACGTATAATCTTTCTATTTAAATTATATGAATATGAAGTAATATATTAAATAAATTCAAATATAAATAAAAATCATTTGGAATAAATTCAAATATAAATAAATATCTTTATTTACGTTTGAATTTAATTATAATCAAAATATTTTTGATAATTGCATCATAGAATATTTTAATGTTATTAATTCTTTAAAAAATAATAAAATAATATTTTTATCACTTTTAAAAACCATCTAAACAATAAAATACATTGAACTTAAAATATTTAATGAATCTAATTCATATTCCTATACCACATATCATTCAAATATCTTTTTATTTTTCTTGAAATGACTTCTATACGCTGATTATTTACAAGAAGCGCCATATCACCAATACCAGCTATATCAACAATGAAATAATCCGTACCTGGTTTTTTCAATTTTGCCAACGCTTCGAACAATTCCACCAAATTATCCTTCCCACAATTTCCATTCATGACCTTTTCTATATATATCATAAGCTCATTTAAAATATTATCGTAATCTTTTGTACATTCTTTCATAATATCAATATCCTCTACCAATCTTTTCTCCCTCTCTTCTAACTCTTTTAATTGCACAGCCTTTTTTTCCCGACTTTTCTTTGCAGCCAATCTATTTCGCTCCTTCTTCCACAAACTCTTAATTTCTCTAGAATCAACATTATTTTCATATTCATTGTAATAAAAGTAATTTCTGTTGTAATTATCATTAATATTATTTCTAGACATCATATATGATGGTGATCTTTCAAAAATATATCAATATTTATCTGTATATGTATATATACGTCAATTATCTACTTTAGGATATTTAAATATATCTATTTTCAAAATTATTAAATTATTAATGATATATTTTATTATGTAATATATTTTAATATGTGATATATTCTAGTGTGTAATGTAATATGTTATTGGTATAATGTAATAATGTATGTAAAGTATGTAATATGTCATTGGTATAATGTAATAATGCATATAGACTATGTAATATATTAAATAATATAAGTTTATTATATTTATAAAATATATTATATAATATTATATAATAATGTAAAACCAGAACAAGTGAATAAAAATAATAGAAAATATTATACCTGATATTCTAGAAATACAAAAATAAAAACAATAAAATTGGAGATAACCAACTTTTATTAAAACAATTCTAAATATTAATATTGAAACATATTGTAAAAGATATATAAATATAAATATAAAATATAAAATATAAAAACAATACCATCTGTATTAACCAAACATAATTAAATTTAACAATAAGATTATAAGAATTTAACAATAAGATTATAATAAATTTTAAGGGAGAAAATAATTGTATACATTCAATCCATTATGATTACAAAAAATAATAAAATCGTGTAACTATAAAAGAAAAAATATTATAGAAATGAAATTCTCTTGAGCCAAGAATAAATATAATAAATATTATCATTATAATAATATTACTTCTATCTTATATATTATAATAACATCATCATTATAACATCATCATTACCTCTATCTATCTATCTTTAATATCATTATAATAATTATAAATAATTTACCCATGGATTCTAATTTTCTAACATCTTCTCCTAAAAAAACATTTAAAAAATGTATAAAAAAATATACAGTATCTCAATTATTATCAACAAATGAAGATACATCCATAATCCAATTAGTAGGATGGGTAAGAGATGTTAAGAATCTTAGTAATGGTACTGTTTTTATATTAGAAGATAGTAATAATATAGAATGTGCATATTGGCCATCTAATCCATTAGATGATATTAACAGTGGATTAATAGAAGTAAATTCTATTTTAATGGTAACAGGTACACTAAGAAATTTTAATAATAAAAAAAGTATAACAGTAACAAATATACAAAAAATAAATGATAGTAATTTTATGTTCTACCATTATCTCTCTGTGATAAAACAAAATACAAAGAAAGATTTTATAGAAGAACCTACAAAGAATCATAATAACATAAAAGATGATATTCTTCAGTGTTATAGAAATAATCAAGATGCTAATGGATTACATTTAGATATTGTAATAAATATGTTAAAGAATAAATATAAAGAAGAGGATATAAGAAATACAGTTGATGAGTTATTGAATGATTGTCATTTATATTCAGTAGATGGACAGGAATATAAAACTACATTATAATAAACAATAAAATATTATTATTCTTTATATATTATTATTTTTACTATATTCTTTGTTGTTATATTAGTATATATTATATTATTGTTATATTAGTATATATTATTATATTATTGTTATCTTTATATTATTGTTATATTAGTATATATGTTTTTGTTGTTATATTATACTCTTTATATATCTATAATCACACATACATTCATCACACTTATTATCACATCACATAATCACATTTATCACACCCACATTATAATCATACTCACATTATAATCATATTATCATATCACATTTATTATATATCAATCCATAACCTTTTAAAGAATTCTGGTTGTTCTACACTTAATCTTTTAAAATCTTCAAATGTTAAAAATCCACTTTGATTTTCTAATTCTTTAAATATTCTATCTATAAATTCTATTACATCTATTTTCATATTAAAAGTATGAGAGGTCATATCAAATATAGATTGTACAACCGTTAACATTTCTTTTTTAGATACTATACCATCATTATCTATATCATAAAATCTATATACCCATCTTAATCTCTCAAAATGAGAACCTTTATTTAAAATAGAGAATGCTATTAATAGTTCATTATAATCTATTGTTTTATTTCCACTGATATTTATTGTTCTAAATAAAATAGAAGAAAACTTAGAAGGATTTCCAAATGGAAATAATGAATGTAATATCTTTTCTAAATCTACTGATGTAATATATCCATTAGGAAATTTAGTATTAAAACTTTTATTCCATTCTTCTAATTCTTGTGGTGTGAAATGAGAAAATTTATCATTTATATTTTCCTGTGGTGGTATAGTACTTATTTTATTACCCATGGGTATATTTTTTAGATAAATTAAATTATTATAATATATTTGATAATATGATAATATGATTATATGATGTAGTGATATAGTTATTAGGTAGTAATATGATATAGTTATTAGGTGTGAGTATGTAATATGATTGTATGATATGATAATATATTATTATAGCATATAATATTACTATAACATATTATCATATATTATTATAGCATACAATATTATTATAACGTATCATTATACAACCATAAAATATTACTATAATATTATAACTATAATCATATAATTATATCTTAAATCTATAATATTATTTTTTAAAATATAATATTTTATCCCTATGCTAGAAAATATTATATCATTAAACAAAATATCTAATAATTCTTTTATACATTCTTATAATCTAGAAGATAATTATTTCTTAATAACCAAATATAATAACATAGTAAATATTTATACTGCTGATAATCTAAGATTATTATTTACATTTACTGTAGAAGGAGAAAATATAACTATCTGTAATAAATTTATAATAACATCTGATAAATATAATATTTACATATACTATAGAGAAGAATTGATTAGAAGATATTCTATCAAAGATATTAATTCTATTATAACTGATATCACTGATTGTAATGGTAATGATAATATTAGGGATAAGAGTAGTAATGATAATACTAATATAAACGATACTAATATAACTAATATAACTGATACTAACATATATACCACTAGTACTAATACTACTAATAATAATACTAATACTACTATCATTAATACTAATATAACTTCTATAGAGAATATAAGATCTAAAGATAATATGTTATTTCTAATATCTGATAATAAAACATATATATTTTCTATTGATAATGATATTACATATATAAATACTATAAATTATAAATATTATTATATAATAGATAATACAAGGATGATAGTTTTAGATAATAATATTAAAATAATAGATTATCATAGTAATAATGTATTAGATAATATTTATGATGATTGTATATCCAATGAATTATTATTTTTAAAGGATAATAAATATTCTTCTGTATTATTTACTCTAAGGAATAATATTCTTTTATTAAGTATAAATAATAAATTTATATTTATAAATCTTTTAGATAGAAGAATTAAGATTATAAATCATAGAGATATAAATATTAAAAATATTATAGATATAGAATTTAGAAATGATGGTAATGAATTATTGATACTTAGTAAGCAGGATAAAAATATTCTCTATGTGTATGGGTTAGAAGATTTTAGTGTTCTACGCAAATATGAAGATGTTAATGGATTTTGTTATGTTCTTTCTTATATTGTGTTTACTAGGAATAATAGTATTTATATGTATGATGATAATTTGGTTAGGAAGAGAGAAGGTGTTGATGGTATGATTATAGATTTTATTTCTCATAATAATGATATTGTGGTTTTAACCGATAAGAATATTTATAATATAAATATACGTAAAGAGGAGGCTAATTTTGTATTTAGTAGGTGTAGAGAATTATTTGTTAAACTTAGAAATAAATTTGCTGGTGATACTAATATGCAATTAGGTGATGTTTGTATTCTAAAGGATTGTCATTTTATAAATAATAATCTGTTGTTTTGTGATAATAGGCTTTATCTGTTATCTGATAAAAAGATTGCATTGTATTTTGATTTCCAATATAAAATCAATTATATTGGTATGTCTGTCTGTAATAATTTTATTATCTTTAGCACAAAGAGTAGAGTGACTGTTATAAATGTTGTATCTCGGTTGGTATTATTTGAAATTCATGAGGAGATGGTGTTGAGTGCTAGTATGTGTTTGTATAATGATCGTATAATATTATTTACTGATAATGAACTTATTGAGTATAGTGGAAAGGGTGTTCTTATTGAGAGGTATAAACTTGAAGATATTTTATTGCGTGATTTTGAATTTAGATCTATATTTATACCCGATTGCATAAATAAATGTCTAAATAAGGAAAATGATAACATAAAACAAACAAACAAAGAAAATAATGAGAAAAATAAAGGAAAATATAATATTGTTGAATCTACTATCATAGATGATAATATTTATGTTAACACAAAAAAATGTCTTAGTGTTATCAATTTAGCTACTAAAGAATTACTTAGAAATTATAGGATAAATGAAGATTGTTCTTCAAATATTGATATTTTTAAAGTTCAAAATGATATAATAGGATTTATTGTTGTAAATTCTAGTACACTGGAAGAATCACGATCTTATCATAAAATTTATTTTTACAATATTTTTACCAATAAACTTTGTGGTGAAACTGAAGGTGAAAATTTTGAATTTATAGGAGATAAAATAATAATATCAAAGAACAATAATCTAGAACTTTTTTATCTTACGAATAAAAATATAGAAACAAATATTATCACAGAACGTGAAAATTGCATTTATTCAAATACTCAAAATATTACTAAAGATGGAATTATTAATGAATGCGTAGAACTTATTGGATTTTTAGAATACGAAGAAAATTTCGAACAATAAAATTTTTAAAAATTAAAATATACTAAATTTAGAAATGTTTGTTTGTTTTTTAAACTATAAATATAAAACAAATTTTATTTAAATGTTTTAATGACCTTGATAACTATTATAACGATAAGACTTTTGAGAATATGAATTTCCTAACATATTATCTCTAAAACGCATAAAATCTTGTAAATTACCATTCCTTGAACCTAAATAAGGAGATTCATCTCTGGGAGGATCCATTATTCTCTCTACTTCTTCATCTGGCACATTAACTGATTTTTTCAAATATTCCATCTTGAACCGCTGCATTGGATTTCTATCCTCACATTCTTCCATCCTAAATGATTTTCTTTCTGGAAAATATTCTAAACATTTACCTTGACTTCTTATCAAAACATTTTCCTTAGGAATAATAGCAATAACAAATACCCTACCACCTTTACTACTTTTTCTCTTACTGATAGTGAGATTTTCTTGTTCATTTCGAATATTAAATATTTTATTTTCTTTATTCTTCGCAACTATAAAATAACCACCTGGGATTGTAGAATAATCTAAATTTAGAACCAAAGCATCACCTTTATCCTTAATAGTACTTACTTGAACATTATTTACAACTGCAAAGTATCGCTCTTCATCAGATAATTTGAAATAAAAACTTTTACTCAGAAACAATGAAAAAAATAAAAATAACATAGATTTTAAAATCAGTTTATCTTTTATACGAAGGATAAAACGTTTCTTTGAATATTACAAATAATCATTCTATAGAAATATAATTTATTACTAATTTATTATTGTTTTAAAATAAATAAAATATATTAATAAAATTATAAAATAATTATTATTTGTTATTATTTTACAAAATTTTTCTATTAATAATATTTTACATTAGAAGATAAAACCTTTTATTTACCTATTATATTTTTCTTATTTTAAACTTCTTACGTTATAATATTATTCTATTATATTTAAATATTATTTATTTTCAATCATATTTTTATATTGGTATATTATCTTACTAATACCTATTAAAATATTTATTGTATTATATTTATTATTGGTTTTAGAATTTATTATAAAAAATATTTATTGTATTATATTTATTATTGGCTTTAAAATTTATTATAAAAAATATTTTATTATTGGTTTTAAGAATGTAACAAATTCTTATGTATCAAGAATTATAAATAAAATATATAATTTATAAATATTAAATATATTAAGATTAAACAGTTACGTAATAAGATTCTTATTTTATTATTTTATTTTAAATGAAGTATTTAAAATAATTTAATTAGAAATATTTACATTTTATTATTATTTTATTTGGTAGCATCATTTAACATTCTTTTTAATAGATTAATATATTAATTGTTGTATTTTTCATATGTTTTATGTAGATCGTATAGATAAAAACCTTCATCTCTTTTTGCTGAAAAAATTAAATTAACAATTGTAAATATCTTCAAATTCTTATTAAAGTTTATTGAAATTATTCTGTATAGAGAATTCATATAACTATTCTCATTAAAAGGAATGTTAAAATGTTTATCATAGAAAAATAAAGATATTCTCATAAATAAATAGTTATTTAATTTATTTTTTTACTAATGAAACTTTTATTTATCAAAATTCCAGGTTGCGGTCTACCATGGTTTGTGACCTTAGGTTCCTCAAGCACAACTAAGCTTATATTAACTGGTTTCGCCACAGATATGTGTTAATCTCATCTTACCTTATGTTCCAGATTGTTAAGATTTTACGTATGGTGCACGTTGCCGTCCCTCCTTTCAGTTTTTAAGGAGTTAGCAACCTCTTCGTGGCATAATATTGGCCGGTCACAAATCAATAGAGAGATTGCAACTACACCAGCTAAACACTACTTTAATCTAGTAATATTCATATATATAAAGCATAACTAATGCTACGCATCGACCCCTCACCCACTCAACAATCTTTTTCTTTTCTTCAGCCTTTTTATTATTATTATTTTTTGTTTTGAAAATCCTTCTGGTTGAGGGATTCGAACCACTTAGACTTGTGGTTTGGTTACCATCCCACAATCAGTGGGCCAAGTTTGATTATAAAGATTGAAAGAAATAAAAACATTTTTTTTGGAAATTAAATTATTTATTTATCTTATTTGTAGATAAAAATAAATTATAAGATAGGAGAATATTTATAACCCATGAGAAAAGAATTCATCATCATAATAAGTTTGTTGTGTGTATTAGTATGTATTTTATTTATAACAATGTGTGGTGTTTTCGTTTATATGGATAAAAATAATAAAAGAATCACTAAAGATGGAACAGATAAAAAAATATCAAAGTCAAATCAAACTGATCCTGCAGAGAACAATGAATCTTCGAATGGACAAAGAAATATATTAAAGCATTCATCACCATCACGACAAAATGCACATGGTTCAATTCCACCACGACCTAAGCATTACAATATTCACACACGTCAATTCCCCGCTCGTAAACTTCCCCCTCAAAATAACAATGAACGTGACCCGTTTATGGATCAACTGGCTGCTGCTCTTGAAAAGCGAAGAAAACATCTTGAACATGGTTATGGAGATAATTCCGATTCTTCAAAATCAAAGGAGTTACATTGATCCGAAAAACTTAAAGATTATAAAGACTCTAAATTTTTTATTTTAACATAATAATATTCAACAGATTAAACATTTTTGACATATTATTTTTTAAAAATAGCATTTTATTACATCATCTTCAATTCCTTGAAATTTCACTTTGATTTTATGTGCTGTTGATTCATTTCATGCGAACTATTTCAATAATATATAACATTTTAGTAAGTAACAAGAGTATTAGATTATCATATAACGTAAAAATAAAAACAATAAGGAAAATAACCAAAATAATAGGAAAATTTGTATTAAAATATAATAAAAATAGTAAATTAAATACAAAAGTGTCATATAGAAATTAAAGAATCCAAATTTGGTAAGAGATAATATAATGGGGGTCATAGAATAGAAGGCTTGGATTTTTAAGCTGTGAAAGAACGGGTAAAAGAAATAGTATTACAGCCTGTTATTAAAAGAAATAAAGATGTATTAAACAAATTTTATGAAGAATATATTATAAAAAATAACATTATTTCCACAAATTGTTGGTGAAACTATACAGATGTTCATAAAAACTATTTTCATTCAATTATAAACCACACCATATCTTCATTGATACAATTTCAAGAATATACACAAACAATATCGAAGAAACATAATGTAAAACTAAATAATACATAAAAAAGAGCGTATAAGTCATCATTATTAAAATATGATCTATCGTTAGTTGTTTTTTTTATTGTCATCACAAGGACAAAAAAAATCTAATTTCTTTCAAAAGGGTTAACTGTATGTATCTGAGTTCCGAATAATAGATATTGTTCTTTCTAAATCAATAATCATTAATCTTATTAACTCATTACAAATGATCTGTATTTTAAATATGTAAAATAAAAATGTAAAAATAAATGGAAATAGATGAAAATGTTTTGGGCTAAAAAAAGTAAAACAAGAGTCGAATATTGAAAATACAATGGATATTTTGAGGAATTTGTCATAATATGGATGATACGTTTTTAATAAAAGTTCCAGGCAGAAAAAATGCATTTTAATAAATAAAATATACATAAAGGATGTTAATTATATCTGATTATTGAAAATTGTATCAAAAGACAACTAAATTGAGATATGAACACTGGACAATTATCTGTTCAGAAAATTCTGTAGATTCATGCGATAAAAACAAAGAATATACTAAAAATAAAAAATTCGTGAAACAGAAAAAAAATTTATTATATATTAATGAATATCTTTTTAAAGAAAAAGGAACGGTGAATATTTTTTGGAAATTACAAAAAAATCAAATAAAACGTTTATCTTTAGTTTTTATTGTTTTGTTTTCTCGTAAACTCATAAATTTTATTTTAATCAAATTATTCTTATTATTTATTGATTATAAATTATTATTTGGCCTGCCAGATAAAAATATGATTTTATTTAAAATGTAAGAAATGTGTGAACGTTATTATAATTTATTTACCAGAAATTTAGTTAATCCTTTATTTGAATATTCCCTTTTATTACTTCTCCTAAAACACAAAAATAGAAAATTTAAATATTTTTTTAAAAAAATTATTTAAATTAATGTATTTGTATATAATTTCTATAGAATGATGGTTAAATATATTTTATTTCTTTAATTAAACAATTTATTTTCTTCTAGGAGATAAAAAAAATTATTATAAAGTTTTTCATTAACATTTTATTTTTATTCAAAACCAGAATAACTTTTTGTTTTGAAAACAAGTTTTTTTGGAAATTAGATCATTTATTTATTTTTATGACATAAAAAAATTATAAGATAGGAGAATATTTATAACCCATGAGAAAAGAATTCATTATCATAATAAGTTTGTTGTGTGTATTAATATGTATTTTATTTATAACAATGTGTGGTGTTTTCGTTTATATGGATAAAAACAATAAAAGAATCACTAAAGATAGAACAAATAAAAAAATATCAAAGCCGAATAAAGTTGATATTGCAGAAAATAATGAATCTTCAAATGCAGAAAGAGATATAGCCGATAAAACAATGTTACATTATAAGTTAAATCAATCATCACCAACACAACAAAAGATACAAGGTTCAAATCCAGTCCCTCCGCCAACACAACAAAAGATACAAAATTCAAATCCACCACCACCTCCTCCACTTCCACAACAAAATATCCATAATCCGATTCCTCCACCGCCACCACCAATGGTAAC
Source organism: Spraguea lophii (assembly GCA_001887945.1). Taxonomy (NCBI): domain Eukaryota; kingdom Fungi; phylum Microsporidia; family Spragueidae; genus Spraguea; species Spraguea lophii. The sequence continues at coordinate 22,263 of LDOQ01000005.1, read as the reverse complement.
ATCACAACCTGGGCACCACAGCACCCACACACGTCCATCCCCCGTTCGTAAACTTCCCCCGCAAAATAATAATAGCCATGGACTATCTATGGGACTTGATGACATTAAAGAACAAAGAAAGAAACTTAAACCTGTTCATATAAATAATTCCGATTCTTCAAAACCATCGGAGGCCGAATTGATACGAAAATTTTTGAAATCATAAAGAATCTAAATTTCTCTATTTTAACATGATAATGTTCAATAGATTAAATATTTTTGACATATTATTTTTTTAAAAATAATAGTTTATTACATTATTTTCAATTCTTTGAAATTTCATTTTGATTTTATGTGCTGTTAGTTCATTCCATGTAAAGTTGTTTTAATAATATATATGTTTGTTCCTTTTTAACCACTGTAAATAACATATGTCAATTTGTATCCATTTGCCCCAAATCCATCCTTTGTTTAAATGATATTATGACATTCTACTAAAAATTATGATATTTTTCTCCTTTATTCGGCAACTTCTTTAGTATTTACTTCTAATCTTTTAACGTTAATATTTAAGTCTGTAAATATTTTATTCATTAAATTATGTATTATGATTTCAATAACTTTAATAAACCAAGAATTTATTGCTAATATAGGTTTTTGAAGATATATCTGCTTTATAATTAGAATCAATCAATATAAGATTTGATAGAAAAATAACTTTATAAAAGAATAATCTATTAACTATAATGTTTATTTATAACCATAATTAAATCATGAACTTGTTGTCTGAATTCCAAATATATATAAAAATTAAAAATATAGCATTTGCATATATTTTAAAATAAATAATATACTTTGAAATTGGCTATAATAAATTTTATAACATTCAATATATTATTTATTTTAAAATATATCGATTAACAAATATTAATAATAAATCTTTTTAAATGCGTCATTTAAAATACATCTTAAATTTAATTAAAAATTTATATAAATTCGTATTACCCATAATTTAATCTCAAAACCTAATAATTATAAGATGGTAACAAAATCATAAGCCTAATAGATTCAAATCTCATATCCAGAAGAATTTTCAAAACAAAAAAAGAATAAAATATAGAAGAGAAGAGGAAAAGAAAAAAAGAAAGATTGTTGAGTGAATGAGAGTTCGATAGTATAATTTGATTATATTTTGCACAACAACCTATTATTTGATTAAAGTAGTATTTAGCTGATGTAATTGTAATCCCTGTATTAATTTGTGATTCTATCAATATTATACCATTAAAAAGATTAAAATATCATTGTAAATGATAGACAATCATTATACCATACGTATAATCCCAACACTTAGGCATAAGGTAATATGAGATTAATGCATATATGTAGCGAAATCAGTTAATACAAGTTTAAATATATAATTAATATAAGTTTAAATATGCTTTAAGAATCAAAGGTTATAAACCATAATACTTCAAGTTACATTTAAAAAAAGTAAAAAATAAAATAAAGTAAAATTTCCGTTTAAAATAAAAATAAAATAAGAAACGTTAATACCTTCTATTTAAAATAAAAATTTCCATTTAAAAATAAAATAAAAAGATAATATAAAACCCTTATGAATATAGAATATAAATTTATTAAATATCTCCAAATAAAAAATAATATGATTGTTTTTCATTGTGATTACAATAAAACAGATTCTATTTTTGTAATAAAAAATATAAATAATACAGAATTTTATTTAAAAGAAGATAATGATATAGAGAGTAGTAAAGACATAGAGAGTAAAAAAGATAATAATAATACAATTGTTAATACAACTATCAATAATACAACTACCAACAATAACAATAATACAACTATTACTAACAATAATACAAATATAAATATAAATATAAATAATAATATATTTTACAATGTAAAATTAATACAAAAGAATGATTGTTATTCTTCATACATAAATGATAATTATTTTATAAGAATTATTTCTCCTGCAACAGATTTTCATTTTAAAAAATATAAAACAAAAAAATATAAAATAGAAACATACACAGAATATGAAAAAATAGAAAAAATATCAGAAAATAATTGGATATCAAATCTTATAAAAAATTATTCTGATAATAATTTTATAAAAAACAATGTTGAAAAAATATATTCTGATGATTTTATAAAAAATAATACTGAAAATAATAATACTGAAAATAATAAAACAGAAAATAATCCTATAAAAAATAAAACAGAAAATAATCCTATAAAAAACAATGAAACAGAAAAAATATATTATTATGATAATAATTTTATAATAATAAAAGATTATAAATGGTGTAATGACGATATAAAAGATTTATATTTTTTATTAATTTTTAAAAATATAAAATATAAAACATTACGAGAAGCAGATATAGAAATATTAGAAAATGCAAAAAAAATAATATATGAATGTTTAATAAAATATTATAAAAATAATAATATATGTTATAAAAATATAAAAGAAGAAATATTAATATACTTTCATTATCATCCAACGTATTATGTAATGCATTTACATATTGTTAGTATTTTTAGAAAAGTAGATGATAGTATGAGTGTGGGAAGAGCAGTATTGTTGGATGATGTTATATATAATATAAAAATAGATAACGAATATTATAAGAAAAAAGATATGTATTTCTTAGGATAAATAAATTATTATATTTTGATATGTGATTTAGCTTGATAGTATGTGATATGATTGTATTTTTATTTTACCATTTCTTATTACCTTATATTATATTCAAATAATATTAAATATTAATAACAAATAATTATTGTTAGGTTAGGGTAGGTTAGAAATATATAATAAATCAACACATAAACATATTATAAAATTAAGTTATAGAATAATAAAAAGTTATAGAATAATAAATTATATAACAGATATAGATTATAAAATATAAATATAATATTAAAATATGGAAATAAAAAAATATCAACAATTTAAAGTATATTTATAAAAATCCATAGAGTATAATTAATACCATTATAAAATAATTATCACTAATTACTAATCTTATAACCATCACACTTAATCATATCACAATCACCATAATAATTAATTATGTTTTATTCCTATCATAAACCATATAATCAACACACCACTAAATGCTATAATAGATCTTAGAAAATTAATAAATATTCCAAAGAATAATTCTATTTTCTCCCACCACATAACTTTTAGATTTTTTATTATTACTTTTTCATTACACACAGGACAGATATGGTTTTTTCCAACCATTAACCATCCTCTAATACAACTATTATGAAATATATGATTACATGTAAGTGTGGTAGATGTATTGGGAATAATAATATTACTGCAAATAGAACAATTATTTTCTTTAAAGGTTAGGTTAGGTAGGGTTTTAAAAAGTAAAGTACTAATTTCTACGTATTCTCTTGCTAAGAGTCCTAAATACAGAAAAAATATAAATATTTTAAATGTAAAATCTGTGGTATTTTGGAAAAATAGAAATGAAATAATTAATAATAATTGTGATAATATTACTCCTACGTAAACCAGGATGAATAATATTTTGAAAAAATCAAATAAAAATTTTGTATTTCTTCCTCTGCGTATTAAATTGAAAACAAAAATTATTATTCCATTAAATGAAATTAGGAGTAATAACATAAAATATTTTTTCATCAAAAAACACAGCATAATTGGCACTGTGAAAATAAGAAGGCTAAAAAATACTCTACAACTTTTTTTATGATATTTTTCCCATAGCATAGTTAAACTTTGAAATATTATACCGTAGATAGAAAGTATCCCAAGAATAGTAAGTATTCTTGCTATTGAAGCTTCTGTTTCTATAATTATTACATCTCTTATAATAGGAATACCTCCTGGTCCAGACATTATATTTATTTTTCTCTCCATACTTATTGGTTTGTTCCTAAGAACAAGCACATCATCATCTTGTATATTCGATAATCCATTATCTTTATTTTCAAATATATTTATTCCATGAATATTATTAAGATTATTTTCTTCTGTGGAAATATCTTTTTTGTTTGTTTGTTCCATGGGATATTAATTTTTAATTTATTTTATGCGTATGTGTATAAGTGATAATGTGATAGGATAATAATAGTGTGATGATGGTAATAGTAGGGTGAATGATAGGAAGAGATAATATGAAATAACGAGATAATGATAAGAAGAAATAAAATATTGTAACAAAAATATTTAACAAAGAATAGTAAATTTCACAGTGTCTCCAAAATTCAAAATATGCTGTCAAAAAAAGTAAAATATTTTATCTTATTTTTATGCTATAGAATTATAAGCTACAAAAAAATATTTAAAAACATGTTTAAATAAATATTTAATAAAGAAAGTCTATATATTATTAATTGTATTATAAAATTATTCTAACATTTTCTATCTTAATTTCTATCACGAATATTTTATCTGAAATATTTTTATGTTAAAATTTTATCCCTCAATGTCAAGAATAGAAAAACTCTTTGAATGCATAGAATCTAACAACAATAAAATTTTGAAGAATTTACTTGTTGATGAATTATTGGTGGAGTTGAAAGAAGTTAATAATTATATTCTTAATAAAATATATAAATTGGTAACAAGTCTTCAATGGGAGAATAGAATAGCTGCTGCACGTATTGTTAAGCATTTAAATATAAAAATAGAATTACCAGGTTTTATTTATTATGATATTTTAGATGAAAATACTGAGGGTCAAAGTAAACAGGGTAGAATTTATTATCAAAGTGATGGTACTGAATATACAACCTTGGATGTTGATATTAAGAAACAAAAAGATGAAATAAGAAAAGAGTTGGGATATAATGATAGAGTGGATAAAGTAGAATTTATAGAGGCTAAAGATCTTTCGTATCGAAAGAAAGAATCGGTAAAAAGAAGGAAGAAGATTCTAGAACATAAATTTAATAGTGTTGAAGAATTTGTTAAAAGATTGGAAAATAATATTGTTAGTGATCAATGGTATATTAGGCATGGGAGTCTTCTAGCTCTTGGTGCATTGATAAAAAATCATAAGCAAAGAAATAGTAATTCTGAACATAAAATCAATACAAATGAATTAACAAACAAACAAAACAATGCAAATGAACCAACAAACAAACAAAATAGCATAAACAAATTAACAAACAAACAAACTTCAGAAAAAAGTATAAAAGAAACTAAAAATCGTTTTATCCATGAAAATAAAAGAATTAATATTTATTGCAATAACACACCTACAACACTTAATAATTTATTATTATTAAATATTTTAGATATTCTAGAAAATGATAGATTTTCAGATTTCATAGGAGAAACCGTAACATTCCCTGCTAGAGAAGCAGCAGCCTATCTCCTATCCATAATATTCGAATACCTTTGTAAAAATAAAACAATAAAAATATTATACAAGATTTTACATTCAAATGAAGATTGGGAATCAAAATGTTCTATCCTAATGTCATTTTATAATATCAAAGAATACCTAACCAACATAGAAAATAATACCATAATACCTAACAATGAACATTCAGCCATAAATAATTCTGCATGCAATGAATACCAAGAAACACTCAAAGAAATAATCAACTATTCCTCTGAACTTTTATTATCAACATCTGATGATGTAAAATATTATTCTTGTAAATTATTATTATCATTATATGATTATACAGATAAGATTTTACTTTACAATAATATTCTTCTATCATTTAAAGATAATGATGAATATTCTAACAGTAAATCTTTATTATTAAAATTACTATCTATTTGTATTCATGATAACAATAATGAGTGTGAATATGGTAAAGATGGTAAGGATAAAGATGGTGAGAGTAATGATAGAGCGAAGAGTAGTGATACTGATAAAAGTAATAATACTGATAAAAGTAATAATACCATTAACAACAATACTACTATTAATATCCAGAGTTCTATAGATACAATACCTTTTCTACTTAATCTCTTTAGATCACCTATAAAAGATATAAGAAAGAATATTATATTAATATTTATCAATATAATAGAAAATACAGATAAAATACCTAATGAATTTATATTTAATATTTTATTACTTACAATAGAAAATATAATCATAGAAGAATACGATGATATTTTATCTTTAAATTATTCTTTATATAAAAATATAATAAATAAATATAATCGTAGTGATAATAGAGATATTGTAGATGATATGACGGATAGTATGAAAGATGGTAGAGATAATGGTAATGATAATAGGAAAGATAATAGGGAAGATAATAAAGATATTACTAACAATACCAACGATACACTTACTAACAACCATACTAACAGTAATATTAACAATAATATTAAAATGATAGAATATGAGAGTAATATAAATATAATAGAAATAATTAATAATACGTATATTTCTCTTAAAGAAAATAATAATTATTTAGATATCATTGATATATCCATTAGATTACTTATTTATCTTATTACATTACCATTATCTTATCCTTTAAAGAAAGAATATTTTTATGATAATAGCGATCCTAATGAATATTTCTTTACTGAGAGTGGTATTAAAATGTTAGGCAATGGAATTATATTAGAACGGAGAATAAGATTAATTAAGATATTTAAATATTATAATAGAAGAATAAAAATAATAGAAAATAATTCAATAAGCTTTAATATGCTAAGTAATTTATTTTTATTATTCACTAATCGTGGGTGTGAATATAGTGAGTATAGAAATTATAAAGAGTTAGATTGTCGTGATAATAAAGAGTTGGGTAGTAATAACCATATTAACAACAATATTACTACTCATACTATTACTACCACTCATACCAACAATACAACCAACCTAACCACTACTAACCATACTATTACCAATCATACGAATAAATACTATAAAGATTATACGTGGATAAAAGAATATACAAGCAAATATAAAGAATATAATAATATTAATATTAATAATTTCTTAAAGAGAATAGAATATACATCTATCAATCCTCAGATAAATAATCTTTATTATTTATATATTAGAGATATTACATATAAATATTTTAATATAAATAATATAATAGAATATTATAGAAGAGAAGATAATATTATATTATTAGAATATATAAGCTATATTATAATATCTATACACTACAATGATAATAATGATATAGGTGGTATGAGAGATAATATTATTAATGATATAGATACCAACAACAATAATACTAATACTAATACTAATACTAATACTAATACTAATACTACTACCAATCATACTACCAATAATATAACTATAACTAATATAAATATATTAATATATAATATTTATTATAATATAATTAATAATAATATTAATAATAGAATATTCTTTAAAGTATTAGGAGATAGAATAATAGAATATAATTTATATAAAATAATATTATATCATTATAATGATAATATAGGTAATATAAATAATATAGATACTATTACCAATCATATAGATATTAAAATAGATAACATAAATGATGTATTATATTTTATAGAAAATATTATAGAATACGTAGAAGATATAAAAATATATTCTTTTATATTAAAATATGCATTAGAATATAAAAGAATAAAAATATTAAAATATTTTATTAAGGATATAAAATATAATGAAATAATAGTAGAATATTTATTAAAAGAATTAGATATAAATATATTAAGAGAGATAATAAATATACAACATAGATGTTTTAATGTATTATTTCTAAGACCTTTAATAAAGAAACTTAGAGAGTGTAATGAACAAAGTGATATAAGTAATATGTGTGATAATATTAAAGATAAGAATGGTGATAAAGATAATACTAAGGATAGAATTACTACTAAAACCAATACTAAAACTATTAACGATATTAAAACCATTACTAAAGACATCAATAAAGATATCAATAACATTATTACCAAGAATGAAATTATCAATAAAGATATTGAAACTATCAATAAATCAGAGGTAGAAATAATACAAGAATGTTTATCTGTGGTATTATCTAATATTTATATAAAAGAAGAATATAATATTTCTAAGGATATGAAAGATAAAATAGATAATGAATATATTCTAGTAAATGAAATATTGGATAGTAAAAATATAAAAGAAATAGAAAGTGATATAAATTTAGAATTAAGAGAATATCAGATAGAAGGTATTAAATGGATTAATTTTCTTTATAGAATAGGAATGAATGGTATATTAGCAGATGATATGGGATTAGGTAAAACAGTACAGGTATTAGCATTTCTTAGTTATTTAGTTAAAGAGAATAAATATCTTAAAAGATATTCTTATAATTCTAATGAGATTAAGAGTGGTAGTAAGAGTAATAGTAAGAGTAGTGGTGGTAATAGTATTCGAAGTGATAGTAGAAATGATAGTAAGAGTAGTAAGAGTAATAAAGATGGTAAGAGTGATAATAAGAGAGATACGAGAACTGATAACAATACAACGAATAATACTACACTAACTAACAACAATACAACTAACAATATTACCACCACTACAATTAACAATACACTAACCATCACAGGTAGATTCCTGGTTATATGCCCTTCTTCTCTTATAACACATTGGTATAATGAATCTTTAAAGGTTACTAATAATATTATACCATTGATATATTCTAAAGAGAATAAAGAATATAATTTATTAATAATATCTTATGATACCTATAGGATAGCTTATAAGAAATTAATAGAAATAGAATATGATTATATTATCTTGGATGAAGGTCATCTTCTTAGAAATAAAGATACTCTTTTGTATAAAAGAATATTATTATTAAAATCTAAAAATAAAATAATAGTAAGTGGTACACCAATACAAAATACTATAACAGATATTTATGCATTATTTAATATTATCAATAGAAATTACCTAGGAGAATATAAATCATTTAATGGTAGATATGGTGCATTATTAAAATTTAGAGAGAATAAGAAAGCATACACTGATAAAGAAGGAGAAGAAATAGTAGAATTATTAAAAGAATTACATAATAAAATATTACCATTTATTCTTAGAAGAGTAAAAGAAGATGTATTAAAAGAAATACCACCTAAGATTGTTAAAGATGTTATAGTAGAATTATCAACTAAGCAAAGAGAAGAATATAACAAAGCAGAATTACTCATAGACGATAACCATGAGAGTGATAATAGAGATGCGGGAGATAGAGACGTGGGAGATATAAGTGATATGAATAGTAAAGATATGAATAACAAAAATATAACAGATAACAAAAATATAACAACAACTACACCATCTATAAATCAATATAAAGATTATAAGAAAATAAATAAAATACCTAGAGACGGTCTAAGAATATTAAATCAACAATTAAAAATATGCAGTCATTTAGCATTGGTAAATAAAAAACAAGTAAATCCAAATGATAATAGTTCTAAGATGAAAGCTTTAGGAGAGATACTCAGTATGATAGAAGATAAAATATTAATATTCTGCCAGTATAAAAATACTATAAAACTTATTATAGAAGATTTATTAATAGCAATGAATATATCATATTCAATCTTAGATGGAAGTGTAGAACCTTCAGAGAGAGGAAGAGTAGTAGATAAATTTAATTCTTCTTCTATTAGAATTTTATTATTAACTACCAGTATAGGAGGATTAGGATTAAATCTAACCTCTGCTTCTACTGTTATATTCTTTGAACACGATTGGAATCCTTTCAATGATCTACAGGCTATGGATAGAGCCCATAGAATAGGACAAAAGAAATGTGTAAATGTTATAAGATTAATTACTAAGAATACGATAGAAGAGAGAATAATGTCTTTACAGAAATTTAAAATATATTTAGCTAGTAGTTTGATAACAGAAGAAAATAAAAATATAGATATGACAGGAATATTAGATCATAACGATAAAGAGATAATAAATAAAAAGAAGAATAATATATTAGGTAGTAATATAAGTGATAGAGAGACAGAAGATGAAGATTACAATGATATCATATAAGTATTAGTGTGTGAGTGAATATGAGTATGAGTGATATAAGTGATATGATGGTAGTATGAGTATTAGAGTGTGATATGATGGTAGTAAAAGTATTAGAGTGTGATTAGAGTAATAAGTATTAGAGTAATAAGTATGAGTGATAATAATATGATGGTAGTATCAGTGATACAAACACAATGAGAGTAATAATAATATTCACAACCTTATTATATTCATATATTCGTATTACATCATAAACACACTACAATCTTATCATTATCATTCACTACAATCTTATCACTACACCACGAACCACTTATAATCCACGAACCACAATATCATTACATCAGAATCTTAATACATTGATTAATTCTCTTACAACTGTTTCATATTTTATTTTTTATTACAATAATTTTTAATGATTATGTTATTTCTTACAACTGTATTATGTTATTATCCAGTGATGTATATTAGAAGATATAGTAATCCTTATAATATAGATTATACTTCATATAATGAAGATAGTACATCTAAAAATATATTAAAGAAGAATATTTTATACAATGAGAATAATACACTTAAAAATAGTTTATACAATGGTACAGTGAAGAATAAATTATCTCATTCTAAAAATAATAAAATAAATAATTCTAATAAAATATATAATGATGATTATAATACAGATATTTTAATAGAAGATTCTGATTCTTATAAAGCAGAGCTTAATAAAGATGAAGCTATAAAGAAAGGGAAAGGTATTATTAAAAATATTATGAGTAGTATTACAATTACAAAAGTATTAGTGTTTATGTTAATGGCATTAATATTTATAGGATTAGGGTATCAGATAAGAAAAAGTGAAGAACATTCTAATTACGTTAGATTACCAACGAGTTAAAATAAAATTTCTCTTATTTATTAAATTAATATTTTAAATATTTTAAATATGATTATGTTAGATGTTAGATTGTGTTAGATGTTAGATGTTAATTGTTTATAGGGTTAAGTTATGTTAATATTTTTTATTATTACGTATAATAACATCATAATACCATTATAGAATTATTATCACCCATAACAATATTACCAACCTAACCTAACCCTACTATCACGAAACTACAACCTAACCACATCTAAACTATTACTAAACTATAACTAAATTAAACTAAATTATTATTATTTATTTTACAATTAAAATTTATTTATAAGTTTCCTCTTTCTTCTTCAATGCTTCTGTTTCTTCTTTCGTTAAAAATCTTCCTGATGGTGCTCTCAATCTATTCATTGCATGCTTATGTCTACTTTCATGTAAATAACAATTATGATTTTTTTTCATTGTCATATCCAAAAAATCTCTTCTTGCCTTTCTTTTTTTTATTGATCCATATTGATTTACATTTACGAAGAGTGGTAATTCATTTTCTTCATATTTAAATTCTTTATCTTCATACATTATGGGGTAGTTGTATAAATCTTTGTATAGGGGTGGGGTGCCAAGGGGGTTTCCATAACGGTCAATATGTTTTTTTTCCATATGATAAAACAATAAAATCATATAAAATAAAAAATTATAGTAAAACAATGTTACAGATAGTGTTTTAACAGTACAATGTTTTATTGATTCTTTGTAATGTTACAGAAAAAATGATATTAAAAAACGTGATAATAAAATTAATAATGATGTAAGAATGATGATAATTAACAAGTGATAAAAATAATAAGAATAATTGTTTATTAATGATATTATTAATTATTTACCGTTTATTGTTATTATACCTAACCCTACCTAACCTATCGAAAAATAAATAATTACAAACACTTATAAATAATTATATTTATTATTATAAAACATTAATATTTATTTATTTTTTAAATACTTATCCGTCATCTTCTGCAACAATTCCTTTAATATTTTTATCATATCATTTCCACCATTTTTATAAATATCTATTTTACTTTCCATTTGCTTTACCACAATTTTCATTTCCTTCAATATATTTTTTATCATCTCCATATTATACGGATCTTTAATAAATTTTTTTAAATTTTCTATCTTTTCTTCACATCCTTGAATATTTAATTCATGATTTCTACTTCCTATAAAACTTAATTCTTTTAATATAAGATTATAATCATTATTTTCCAATATAGAAATATCTAATGAATAATTATTATTCGTTTTATTATACAAAGATATTATACGGTGTTTATACATCAGTGGTATATCTTTGTATTTCATATCTTTAGAAAGCATTGTTAAAGGGTATAAAATATTTATTATTTATTATTTTTATAATAATATGATTATTATAAGATTGTTATAATAGTATGGTGGTTATAAGATTATAAGATTGTAATGTGATGGTTATAAGATTATAATTATAATTGTTGTTATATATGAATGTAATAATATAATGGTATACGAATAAAAAATATAAATAATATAAATTATACCTATAAATAAGGTTAGGTGAGGTTAGATAGAAATAATAATATATTAAACATATAAATATAATATATTACATATTAAAATATACATATAAATAGTAACAATATACATATTAAATTATACATATATTACATATTAAAATATACATACAAACATAATATATTACATATTAAACATATAAACATATAAAATACGTATCAAATTATTTTTAATGATAAAAATCCTTATGTAATATTTTTTCCTTCAATGCACTATTATACGGATTATATGGTTTACTTTCTATTAATTCTTCTCCATCTCCATTTTCATCTTCATCTTCATCATCTTCTCCTATAGTTAATTTAAAAGGTAAAGATCCATGTTTTATGGTATAATATCCTATAAAGCATAATAATCCTATTAATGTTAGACCAAGAATATCTACTATAATTCTAATCATATGTATTTTACAGTAAGAAAGTAAATTATACAATCTTAAAACATAGTTTGTAAGAAAAATGATTATGATAAAATAATAAATATAATAAAATAATAATAGATTATAATAGATTGTATTTTATAGTTATATGTTATGATGATATTAAAGTATCTAATAAAATAATGATAAGCATATTATAATAATATAACAATATCATAACCATAGTATTATTATAACAATATTATAATATATATTATTACATCAATTATTATATTTTCTTCTAATTTCATTAAAATCTATATTAAAATTCTTTTCATAGTGTTTTCTTAATCTTCTGTATAATTCTGAATTATTTTCTGTTAAATCAGATAAAAGAATATTATGAACATTTTCTAAATTTCTCATGGGTATAATAAAATGATTATGATAATAGATTGTATATTATATGGTTATAGGATATAGAATATACCTATATTATAAATGTAATAATAAAATATTACAACCAATCATATCAGCATATTACAACCAATCATATTATCATAACATAATCTATAACCATATCATCATAACATATAACTATAAAATACAATCTATTATAATCTATTATTATTTTATTATATTTATTATTTCTAATCATTGTTATTATTATTCCTGTAGGCTAAATTCATTGGAGTTTATTTTAAATTTAATCGTTTTAACGTTGTTTCATGTGTCTAAGTGAATTTTTTATATTTAGAAATCTTTTAGAATATTATTTTTTTATTTTTTATTAGATGAAGAGATAATTATTCGTTTATTTATTATTATAAGGAATATTAATATATTATATTATAATAAAACATATTATAATAATTGTAAGATAATAATAATAAATGTTTTATTATAACATTAAATTTCTATTATTTTATATTTTTAACTCTTCTATTAAACTTTTAATCTTCACGGGTTATAAATTTCTATTACTTTTTTTTTACTATAAGAAAATTTTAAATGTTGTAATATAATTCAAACGTATATATATTTGTTAATATATATTTATTACTAAATGGTTTTATAATAAATGTATTAAGAAATTTAAAAGCTTTTTTGACGTGATGATTTTGAAATTATTATCTTTCTATCATTCGATTTCTATCATTTGATTTATATCTTTAAAATACTTTAAATAAAAAATTTCAATGTACTTCTTAATCATAAACTAATATTTTAATTTTAATGTTTCTAATGGTAAACGAATATTTCAAAATTTCAATGTACTTTTTAATCATAAATGAATATTTCAAAATTTTAATTTAATGAAAGTCTATCAAAATGTCAATGTTTTTGTTATGATTAGATTTTGATAAAATCTTAAAGGTATTTACAATTATAATATTTAATTTTAAAATTTCTAAAAATGGAAAATTTCAAGGTATAAATATAATGATTATATTTTGAGTATTATGATTATATTGTTATTAAAAATAGTATATTCTGCTTATAGTGACGATAAAAAGCTATTAGATATAAACGAACAGGAATCAGAAGAATATAATACGGATTTGGGGTTGACTACAGTAAATGAACTTATAAAAAATTTAGTTATTAATCAATCTTCAAAAGAAGAAATAGAAAAAATGAAAATACGGAGATATTTAAGAACGAGGAAGCATTCTATGTTTGGAATAAGAAGTACGGATGAGGAATTTTCAAGGTTGGTAGATGAAGAAGATCTAGAATCTGAGAAGAAAGTTCATTTTTTTGATCCATTAGAAAATTCACGGGTAGATGAGATGACGAACAGACAACCTAAGCGTGCTAAAAAAAATTGTGGTAAATCTAGAGGACAGGGTTTTATGAAAAAAGACGAATATGAATTATCACTTCCACCACCTATTTCAGATCGTTTTGTATTTGAACATTCATCACAAGCCGAACAAGAAATATACGAACCAGAAAAAAATCCTGAAATATTTTTTCAAAGAAATTTATATTCTTCTGAGTATACAGAACAAATAATTCCACCTAATAAATGTGTTACTGATATTTCATCCTTAGAATCAAATATTAGAACACCTACAAATGAAATATCAATTGAAGAATATATAAGAAATTATGAATTGGAATTTGATATTTCGTTATCTGATAAATATTACATTAATCTCAAAGGATTAAATTACGAAAAAATGAATATTTTTCAAAATATTTTATTGAATGAAGAAGATACAAGGAATAACAGTGAATTTGCAGATATTATAGATCAAATTGAATTATTACAAAGAGATATAGAAACAGATTCTCAGAACAATAATTACGACAAAAATATTCCAGTAAACGATTTCTTATGTGTATTGATAAATATAACAAATAAGAAGGATATTTTATATAAAAATATAATAAGCTTTTTAAAATCATCTATTTCCTATAAAGCTAAAATTAACAATTCTGATACAATATCCATGATTTTAGAATATAAATCCACGAAAAGTAAAATAGATGGAATAATTATAAAATCATTTGTAGAATTGATATTTTATGAAAGTATGAAAATTTATAATGAGCTTATGAAATTTTTAATATTTGAAGAAATTAAAATAGCTGAAAGAGAAAATCCAATAAACTTGAAACACGAAAGGAAAGTTTATAAGAAAGTAAAAATTCAATATTTAAATAAAATGATAATTATTTTAGAACAAGGGGATTCAAATGAGGATATTTCTGGTAAATTAATGTGTGAATATAAAAAGTTGAAATTTGCTTTAAAAAGCTTGTAGGAGTTTATTAAAATATGTAATTAACATTTTATTTTTAAAACAATTTTTATTTTATGTTAAACAATAAAAAATAATAATGATTTTATACCTTTTTACGAATGAAACTTTTATTTATCAAAGCTTCCTGGACGGTTGCGGCCTACCATGGTCTGTGACCTTCGGTTCCTCGAGCGACATTAAACTTGTACTAACTGGTTTCGCTACGAATATGCATTAATCTCATCTTACCTTATGCTCCAGAGTGTTAGGATTTTGCGTATGGTGCGCGTCGCCGCCCCCACTTCCAGCTCTTAAGGAATTCCCAGCCTCTTTCGTTGCATAGTATTGGCCGAGTCACTAATCAATACAGGGATTGCAACTACATCAGCTAAACACTACTTTAATCTAGTAGCGGGGCCGTCATACAAGGCACAGCTATGCTGCGCTATCGAAACCTCACCCACTCAACAACCTTTTTCTTCTCTTCTGCATTTATTATTATTATTTTTTTTTGTTTTGAAAACTTTTTCTGGATGAGGGATTCGAACCCGCCAGGCTTGGGGTTTGGTTACCACCCCACGACCACTGGGCCAGACGGGACAATGATTTTATATCAAGATATTTTAAATGTTTGTTTTTATTTAAAATAAACATTTAAAATATTTTTACCAATAAGGTATAATATAAATTTAGAAAATAAATAAATTATATTTATTTATCATTCTTTAGTTAAAAATCTTATTGTAATTATTTTTTCTAATGAAACTTTTATTTATCGAAGTTTCTTAACTGACGTGGCATATCGTGGTTTACGACATTTTGTTCCTAAAGTAGACCCAAATTCGTATTAACTACTTTCACTATAGATACGCATTACTCTCATTTTACCATATGGTCCAATAAGTTGGGACTTTGCATATTATGCATGTTGCCTCCCCCTCCTAGTTTCTTAGAGATTCATAATCTATTTCTTGATATAGTATTGGGCGAGTCATAAATCAATATAGGGATTACAATTACACTGGTCCAACGCTATTTTGATCGAGTAATAAGGCCATCATATAAGACATGGTTAATGTACATTATCAAATCTTCATCCAATCAACAATATTTCTCTTCGATCTTTTATTCTTTTTTTTCTAAAAATTATTCTCAGTGGGGGGGTTCGAACACACCAATCCTAAGATTATGTTATTTCCCACGACCACTAGACCAAACGGACTTTGAATATCTAATTATTTAAAATTTTGATGTAATATCACTATTATTTTCAATAAATCGAATTTTAATTTATAATTGTAGTGTGAAAGATTATTAATTATTTGAAATTTTCAGACATTCATTTTAAGCAGTAAACATTGAAAATATTATATATTATTTTTATATAATAAAATTAATTCTTAATTAATTTTTTATTCGAATGCATATGAATATCATTATTTTCGATAGAACAAAACACTTAGATTGTGAGATACCCTGTACCCTTTTGAAAGAAATTAATTTTTTTTTGCCCTTGTGGTGACAATAAAAAAAACAACCAATGATAAATAATATTTTAATAATGATGACTTATACACTCTTTTTTATATATATTATTTAATTTTACATTATGTTCCTTTTATATTATTTATATGCATTCCTGAAATTGTATTAATATAAAAGATATAGAATGGTTTAATTGAATGAAAATAATTTTTATGTGCAACAGTATAACCTCACCAACAATTTGTCTAAATATTGTTATTTTTATAATATACTTTTCATATGACTTGTTTAATACATGTTTATTTCTTTAATAACAGGCTGTAATATTATTTTTCTTTTACCTGTTCTCCGACAACTCCCAAATCCAAGTTTCTTTTATTATATTATATCTTGCTCGATTTGGATTCTTTAATTTCCATATTGACTTCTTTTCCGCATAATTTAATATTTTTATTTATTTTAATACAAATTTCCATATTGTTTTTTTTTACGTTATATGATAATCTAATACCTTTGGTACTTACTAAAATGTTATATATTAGTGAAATAACTTTATCACAATCTAGTTATGAATTTAAAAAAAGTTTTTAATAATAGAAATTTTAATTTTTATACATTTTATTAAATTTCTAATATTTTTTACTGTGCTCCTCTCATTGAAACAGTGCATAAACACTATTATAACTATTTTTCATCTATGAAAATCGTTTTAAAACACTTTAATGTTATTTCTTTTTTATTTGTAATCACAAAGATAAAAAAAATTATTTTTTTTTCAAAAGGGTAAATCGTAGGTATCTGAGCCTCAAAAAAAACTATCTTAAAAATAAATAAAATCATGATGATATATATGATATTATAAGAGGTGCATATATACATATTTATCGTTTAGAATTTATCTATTATATAACATTAAACCATTTAAAATCAAATAAAAAAAACATTCCTCTTTTGGAAATAAAAAATCACTCAAAATATATTTTTTATGATAACATGTCAAATATATTTTTTATTATTTTTAAAAGATCCTCGAAATAACAAATATTTAACACTTTTCCAATTGGAGGGTTAAAGATGTTGAGTACAACAAAATTTTTCAATTTTTATGGAGAAACAATGAAAATGAATAGTTTTATTAGATTATGCGGAAAGGAATTGGGATTATTTATACCAAAAATGAGAAATTTATACATTATTTGTTTTGTTTATTTTTTAAAGATAAAATCCACGAGTTCAATTGACTACCATGACACAATACCAGGAATTGATGCAGTAGCAATAAGTCTCAAAAAGCATGACAATAAAGTAATTAAAAGGGATGGAGAAATTATAGATCTTGATTTAGCAGTAAGATTATGAATTTGCCCTTTTAAAGCATGTCGTATTAAAAGGTTGAAATATAATGGGTTAGAATTAAAACTTAAATACGAAGATCAAAGATATCCACATCATCTTAATACTATAGACCAGAATGATGACGGAACTTTAGAAATGAAAGATGAAACAGGGAAAATTGTATCATACGATCAAGTATATGTGGTAGGTATAAGATTTAAAGCTATTATAGAATTTAGTGGAGGCCGATTTGTTGATACATATATAAAATTTACGAGTCCATATGGACAGGTCCCGTATTCAGATATCATCAAAAACGATGAATTTGAGTACAATTTCGAGTTTAACGGTATCATACATACAGAAGCGTTGATGGGAGAAACAACCATAGAAGATCTTAACGATGATACAATTCGTATTAGACCAACTGACGCCGATACTACCTTTGATATGGTGGATTTTAATAAAACACCCATATATATCAAAATATCTAATTTTTATAAAAAAGGATATGTTTATTATGAAGATTCTACCGGAAAAGAATGAAAGGCACCGGAATATAAAACTCTAGCAATAGAGCGTCTGACACGCAATATCAAATATGTTTTATTAGAGGATTAAATCGAGAAAATTTTTGGATTAATTAAATTTAATTAATATTACATATATTTTTATTTATTTTTTTAGAAAATTAATATTTATCGGTTATATCGTTTGAATTCTATAATATTTATGTATTTGTATTTTTTGAATCAAAATAGATTTCTCATATTTATAAAAACTCTATAATAATAACTAATTTTCATTTTTTTAACTCCATTATTAACTTATTCATAGATAAATTTTAATTTCTTTACTTTATGTCTAATCCCAAGTGTATTGTCATGCAATATGTTAACTTTTTGATTTCTATAGAATTTATTCTTCTCTCATGAAAAAAATAAAGCCAACAATTCGATTCATAATAAATACAGATACTCAAAAGATTCGAAAAGAAACGAATATCAGAAATATGAAGATATTGAATTAAAAAAAGTTTGTGATATAAAATATTTCTTCAATAGAACAATCATAAATATAATAACTAATAAACAAAAAAAAGCTATAGAAATATATGTATTAAAAAAATAGGAAATCAATCATGGCTATGACTAAATCAGACTAAAGAACCAGCAACAATTTCTAAAAACAATTTGTACGTTTTTTTATTCTGGTATTAGATTCGGCATAATTAAGTTTCTATAAAGGGTAAATGAAAACTCTTCTTTTTGGGATTTCTTTTATAACCATTGTTTTTTATTAACATTATTAAAAAAAATATTATTATTAGTTCAAAAATGGTTGTTAAACATAGGATTTATTAAAAAACGACTTTCTTATACGATAAAAGAATAGTTTTTTAACAAAAAAAGGAATTAGCTTGAATACAACAGAAAATATGTTCTATAAACCGCCCTTAAGTAAAACTCGTTACACCTCAAAAGACCTATAATACCACTCACAAGACTATTACTCATATAAAATTTCCTCTTGCATTATAATATCATAATATAATTTTATATTTATATAACTCTTCTTAGTTCTTTATTAATAGCTCATAACCAATTGTTGAAGATAAAATACACATTATCCTAATAATACTGTTTAAATAATTTATATTATCTATTCCAGTTATAAGAAATTAGAAATATTTATATAACTATTAAAGGAATACAAAGTTTCATTTAAAACCGCCATCGAATTAAAATACTAATTATATATTATTTATATTCATAACAAAATAGAATGCGATCACAAAAAAAACAACACCAACACTATGTTTTCAATAAATTATAATTTTAGAAAAAGTCATTTGAAGAATAATAGACATAATGGTTATTTTTTCATGGTATTTCATCAATGATTTACACCCAGAACATTTATACTATAAAATTAAATTATATAGATTTTCAATATATGATTGAAAAAAACACGATAACTTTTAACATTTCCTAATCATCAAAACTTTGTAACCGAA
Organism: Spraguea lophii; assembly: GCA_001887945.1. Taxonomy (NCBI): domain Eukaryota; kingdom Fungi; phylum Microsporidia; family Spragueidae; genus Spraguea; species Spraguea lophii. The sequence goes on along the minus strand of LDOQ01000005.1, from coordinate 1,850 downwards.
TCAAATGATATAATTATAATAGATATTAATAAAATAGGATATATCGGAAATACTGTAAATCTAAACAAAGATAATAAATTATTAGAAAAAAAATAAATAATTCTAATATAAAAATTAAATGAGCTAATAAGATACAAAATAATATATGTATTTAGTAATAGAAATATTATTTTATAAGATCAATGTGTAAAAAAATCTATATTTCTATTGAAACACCGATGATATTGATAAGTTTCAAATTAAAACTGTATAAATTCTATATAGACAAAATTTTTTTTGTATTGCGAATTAAATATCTAAAGTATATCAATAATAATTTTCACAGTAATTAAGATTTATAATAATAATACTTTATCTTGATAACATATAATTGAAATGAAATATCCGAATACCTTATAATAAGGTTATATTGTTAAAATTAGCGATAAATTTAAAATAAAAAGGTTATATTTTATGAAAACTATTAATTATAAAGGATATATAAATGTGTTGAACTATAAAAACTAGAGAATTCGGTAGGAAAAGAATATTTTTAATTGAACTTAAAGAATTTAATAATAATAAAATTAAGCAATAGAAATTATGAATTTATAATTCAATATTTTAATTAACACAAAGAAAATACAATTTTAAATTTTTTCAACTATAAAATAACTAACAAATAATTACAATATAAGATTAATATATGTAGATTATAATAAAAACATAAAGTATATAATAATAATTGAAATACATAAAATGTTATATTGAATGATTGTATAGACCATATAACTATTGTCTGTATAATTTTCAATGAAAAGCAATGTAAAAAATACATATTATAAAATATATAAAACTAAAAGAAGATGAAGTATATATTCGAATTTCATTGTTTAAAAGGTTATGTTTTAAGATTATATTGTACGTATTATAATAAATCTATTTATTATTAAGATTTTAATACAAAAGATGGACATAAAATATATTTAGAAATAATAATTATATAGGAAAACTGTAAATATCAAATCAAAATATGGTTATAAATTCTACTAATTCTAGTATATACAACCGTTATATTATAAATTTCATTGTATTTTACATTATATTTATATTTGTTTAAGTAAAAAATGAAATAACTTTTTAGCAACACTTTGATTACAACCAAAATTTCTTGACAATTCTACATCATCATGGTCTCAAATGAAGATACTTTAAGAAAGATATATACAATTTCTAATAGCTTCACTGTATAAACGCTATAATTTTATTTATAGATTTATATATAATGTATACCTATAATTATTTTTATTTTTTTTATTTACTCTAAGTAATTTTTTATTTCCTTGAATAATTTTTAAGATATTCTAATTTTCATAATAAAGTAACACTCAATTATCAATCAAGTTTGATGAGTTTTTAATTCTATGATCGATATATTGCGTCTGTATAATATTATTATGAAAAATAAACACGTATATCATAAATTATAAAGGTGGTTATTAGTTTTTTAATTGGAAAGCTTTACAATTAATGTTTGATTTATATTTAAAAGTTTTTTAAGTTTTAAAAGAAATATATAAATCTAATTACTAAATTAGCGTTTAATAGATACAAAAATAAAATAATATAAATATAAATGTAATATAATCACGATCATATTGATGCATACAGCTTTTTATAAACATTTTTAATGAAATTGAATTTTTCTATAAATTATATAAAAAAATAAATCAGCGATATTTAAAATACCATTCCAAAACAAAGTAAACATATTTAATTTGAAAAAAATCATAGAAATATTTAATTAAAAAATATATAATAAAGTGTTTCTTCTCATTCTTACCAAGGGTAAAAAATAAAAAAAAATTACG